>JAGKQL010003617.1:0-20526 GCA_018398635.1 Cyprinodon brontotheroides | reverse complement strand
TTCATGTCTTAATTAGGGCCATTGGGTGGGTGGGGCGGCGCCCTATGGCCCTCTATTGGCCAGCCGCCACTGTTCACAATACATGTCACCTTTACTTAAAACTCAAGCGATTACTTTTTAAGCGATTACTTTTTAAGCGATTACTTTTTAAAAGGAGTAACTGAAAAGAATAAATGTGTATGCCAGGTGATTATTTGACAATTTTATTTCCTTGTGTTGTTCCTGTAAATGTTGATGTGTCAGTTATCTTGTTTTGACAAGTAGAGGCAAAAGTGAAAAGAGATAAGCTTGAGGGATGTCTTTTATATTCATAAAATGAACAATAAAATGCCATATCTTATCATCAGAAAGACAAGAGGCTCATAAAAAAAAGCTATCGCCGATGTCAGGTAAAGACCATTATTTTCCTTATTTCCTTATTAGGGTTTTGAACAGATACATTTTGTACTGGCTCTGTATTCAAGTATGGAAGACCATACTATTTATTTATCTAATTATGTATTTTTAATTATGAAATAATTGGTTCTCCATTCTCAAGCACTGAAAAAGACAATTTAAATACATTACTGAAATAAAAACTTTAATTTTCTTAGTCAGTTTATACTCATGCTTCCCATCATATTTCACAGGGTGGCTTAATTTTTTGCTGTTCTTTCCAGTTGGCTTATTTATTACATTTGAAGTCCCATCTAATATGCTGCCTCTTTTGAAAACTATATTATCGAATAATTTTAATTATAATAAATAATTAACACACTTAATTAAACACATAAACAAATTTAAATGCACATGAGTAAATCCTTAATTTGACAACTCTTTTTGTACCTGTTTTGTTCTTTTTGTTTACTCCACAGTTTTTCATTGATCAGAAAATTTAATAATTGTCAGGATTTGGTTGAGGTTTGTGGACCCAAATGCAGAGGCAGGGAGGCAGAGGTGAGTTTCTTGTAGATTTAATGAAAAGGTCAACAAAACTACTGAGGCAGGAATCCAAAATTAAAAAAATCAAACATGAAAACAAAGTGAAACCAACCAGAAATCATGGAGACATCAGGGGGGAAAACTATCACAAGGAGCAAGACTCAGAGAGATGGAGTTGGAGGAAGTTAGATGAGGAACCAGCACTGGGTAACTGAACAGAGAATGTATTTATGGGAGACTGAAACAAAGAGAGGACTAATGAGCAGATCGGGAGCAGGTGTGAACAGAGCAGAGCTAGGGATAGGGCAACAAATAAAAACCTGAAAATAACCAGAAAACACAACAAAATAAGAATTAAACCACTAAAACCAGAAAACATGGAGCAAAGTAAAACTGAGGACTCAAAAAAAAAAAAAAAACAGAACCAAAACTGTGACAATAATATGATAATATTACTAACTCTGTAGCTAAAAACTGCTATTAAACTTTTCGTCTGGCCAACACATTGTCACTCCCAACTCATCATATATTGACCCTTGGTCAAAGTCTCCTGCAAGTCAGTAAATGACATTGTTTGACATGAACAAAAACAAACAAAATTTTTTTTATTTTAGTCTACAAAGTTTCTTTGATAGCTTTTGGAGTGCGTGGTAACATGTATACTACAGTTTCTTTAGGTTTAGGGGTTAGGGTAAGGAATTGGTTGGTGTAAGTTTTTACTTCACAGCTCATGGAAAAAATTTAGTAAGTTCCTGGGAGCTGGGAGTGAGATCATATTGGTCAGGCTGGTAAAAACTGAAAGTGGACCTCTGTTTCTAAGCTGTTGATTGTTGTAATTCATAAAATGAAAACTAAATATTACCAATCAAAGCATTTGGTAGTAATCCCGCCCCCTTGATAATCGACCAATCAAATTCCCTTTATTCATTTGTGTAAACTCGTGCAACACTTGGGAGAATTCGAAACTGCAACCGTTGGAAGAGCTGCTTCCTATGACTTTAAGAGCCTATTTAACAAAACAAACAGGCAAATCTTGTTTACAAAAAGTTTAGTATAAGTGAGATCTCATCTAAGTGTTAAGTGTGGCATATGGCATTTTCAACTTTAGTCACACTGTCACCTCAAGACAAGCAAAGCACAGGTATCATAATGTTCCATGTTGCATACAGTTCCTAGCACAATTGACAGATAGTTAAATACCGTTTCTTAGAGTTGTGTGGGTAATAGTTGTAAAAACGGCTCCTGCAAACAAACCCTTTCCTTTGGCCTTATTCTACAAATTCTGCAACAGTGTCTTTTATAGGATATTCTATCAGGCTTGAGGAAAACCTGTCAGCAACAACAATTAGATGTATGTCAGTTGATTTGATTTAAGTATTCTGTCTATTTTGTCCAAGTTTTTGATGGTTGTTCAAACCAAAGGGGAAAATATGTCTTGTGTGAAACTTAGTGCCCTATGTGCATGATGTGGAATGAAGAGAAAGTGAGTTCTATATTTAATTTCTGTTAAAAAGTTTAAGGACAGTCAAACACACATGGCTGCAATTTTAAGCTATGCGCGTGCAAAGATGCATTTCTACACAAGCACAGCTGGAAGATCAGAGTTCAGCTTGCAGTACTGGACCATTCTAGGCTATTTTCTCCCCTGCTGCTGCTGCATTGTTCATTTGTGTACATGCAGAATCTGCACCGCTGCACACCAGGTGGGCTGCGTGACCAAACAAGAATCAGCAGGATGGCTGATACTGCTTAGCTTGTCTAACAGATTACAGCACAATGATGCATTTTAAATGTCTGACCAAACACCCACAAATTCTTTTTTTCTTGTCTCGTCTCGTTGACGATAACTCAAATGCATGACTCATCATGAGTTAGTTATCAAAAATCCATGTTTTGCTCGTCATTTTTTGTTATTGTCATAACAAAAGGAGCGTCGACGAAATAATTTCATCATAGCCATCGTTGACGAAAACAACACTGCAGTAATACCTGAATAAATAAGAGAATTGATAAAGAGACTTAGAAGAAGGCAGAAAAAGAGAGTATTAGATTTCAATGAATCTGAGAAGAAAGTGCAAGGACCAACATGGTGAGAAAATTGAGAGCAGTTGTCTCAAACTCAAATTCTTGAGGTCAAGTGCCCTACAACTTTCAGATGAGTCTCTTGCTCTACAAACTTGAATCAAATTGCTAAACAAGTTGCGGTCAAGCTTTGCAGAAATATGAAAATAAGCTAATATTTAAGTGAAGATTGTTGAAGCAGTGACACATTTGCTGCAGGCAACTTGCCCTTGGGGACTAGAGCTGAGACCTCTTACTTTTAGGTAGAAATTGCTTCCCAAGCAGGTAGAAATTGCTTCCCAAGCAGATTTGCTTATTCTGAGGGTGCATGGCCTTGGATGGTAAGGTCTGATGGATACACATTTGACCTTTTGTCTTATCAATTGGGCACTGCCTTATTTAAAACAGATGAGGTCTACTGGCATGATGTTACATCCTGCCCCCTGTTTTAACTTGTCTGATCAAAAGGAATCCCTAAATTATACCCAAATAAAATATTTCATTGAATTCTGTTTATTTTTGGATATAGAGCCTGGTGGAAGGGTATATAGCACTTTGAATATTTCTCTCTCATTGTTCTCGTTTCTGTTTAAATATGTAAATGTTTCCTTGTATTGTCATTAAAACATTTTCTCTTTTCCTTTAAATATTTCAACATTTTAGTTAGTATATTCATTCAGTTTAGGTTTGGATTGCCATGGCATTACAAGGCATTTATATAGGTTATCTCGTATTCTTTTTTTTATATCAAACCCTGTGAATTTTTAGCTGCTTTGACCCCTGAGCAGTGGTAACTAAGGGGCAGATTCTCAGAAATAAAGCCAAAATTCCCAAAGTAGAAGGAAAAACATTTTTGGTCTTTGCTTTTTTGGAGCAATGACGATTTATTGATCTGTGTGTAATGCATAATTCATAGTATATCAGGAAGTGTTTGCTTTAGGATGGAAATCTTATATGTCTAAAACCAGTCCTTTATTGTACATTTTCTTAGCTTGTCTGTCTGCAATATTAACCAATATGATGTGTTGAACTAGATCTGCTATTTTCACAACTTTTGTGAGACATTTTTTTATAAAGTAAAGCATTAATTCATAGAAAGGTTTATTTGAAATCAAAGTTTTCTGCCCAACAGCAATGATGAACTGAACAGCAGCATTCTATACCCAGCAATTGTAGTATCTAGGCTCATCATGGGAACTGTCGTACCACCCTATAGGTCACGCTGGTCATGATCAATCAGAGAGCAGGATACTTTTTAAATAGCATTACTGATAACTAAGCAACGGAGAAGTCATGAAAAAATGCATTCTTTTGCTTTAACTGAGTTTTCAAGTTTCCCATTTTTAGCACCCTGGGTTGAAGTGTGTTGTGAGTAGTAAAATCTGTTGTTGCTTCCTGAACTTTTCATGTAAAATTGTATACCGGTAATTGAAGTTTCCATGCTTCCAATACTGAAAGTATAACTTATCTATGGTTTATTGTTCTATATAAGGGATGAAAAAATTAAACTTAAACTCTGGTGTGTGATACATCCTAAGCCGACCCCTCACACCCCCACCATGGACTGTTCTCCTGCTGCCCTCTGAGAGATTCCATTGTTAGCATGACCTGCAGGTTTTGCAAAGTTTTTCTGCTATCGTCAGACTCCTATTTAAACTCTGCATCACACTTGTGTAAACATTATATTTGCACAACCAACATGGCTGTTTTTTATAATCCCTTTAAACAGAACACAACTTGACGTTCTACTGCATTTTGGTAATATATTTATTTATTTGCACTGAACTGAACCCTTTCCATTTCAATGCCTTTTGCACCATGTCTATAAAACTGGTTTTCCTTTTCTCCCTTCACTGTTTACATTCTGATCACTTCTGCACTTAATGGAAATGTTCTAGAAAAATGAAATGTTCATTTCACTGTTAAGGTGCTCATTCACTGCTGAAAAGCTGCACGTAATTAAATTTTGTTTTGGAAAACACTCTGTGTATATACAAGTTGACAATAAAAGTTTGTCTAAATCTTAATTTATGATATGGAGACTACCAGATAGTGTTCTTCTTGAAGTTGGAATGTAAAGTAAATTATCTCAATGGTTTGGAGGAAGTGCAAATAAACACTATCTAGAACACTGAAAAACTCCAAGACAAAAGTTACACATTGATCAGCTCTGCAGTTAATCTTTATTGTCATAGCTTTTTATATGCAACAATATATATTTATTGCTGCATAATAGATTTCTATTGAGCTTACCTGCATTTCGACCTAGTTGTTTGGAAACCGGGTCAATTACAGCTAAAATTTAATTCAATTAAAAAATACTTTATTAATCCCAAAGGAAAAATAAATGTTGCAACTCAGTGGCTTTTTCCTACAGGTTGTTGAATATGTTAATGGATGTAGGTGGGTAGGATCTTCTCTAGCAATCTGTCTTGCACCAAAGAAGCCTTTGACTGAAGACATTAGGACGGATGGTCATTGTTGTCAATAACATTTGTAATTCTATGAAGAACGAACCTTTGTGAAATCATCTAAAGAGGTTCTACAGGAGTTTGTAGAACAACGCCAACCTTCTTTGTCAGCTTGGGCAAAACACTTAACCCACATTGCTGACTGATGATCAGAGGGCTAAGTGGCGTCTTTGTACGATAGCATCGCTTCTGTCAGTGAGTCCTACTGCAACTGTGGCTTCAATGTAGTTTGCCACCATCAGTATGTGCGTGAATGACTTAATGTAGTGAGGACCTGAGTTTTTTGCAGTGCAGCATTCAAGGTGAGACAGCCAGTACAAAAGTTCAAAAAGTTTATTAAAACAAAAACAGACAGAACAGAAACACGCTGCTGTGGAACTGTGACCTAACCCTAACCCTGCAGATGACTTCACAGTATTGTCTCCAATCGAGTTTGTTGTCCAGGTGAAGACCAAGGTGTTTATACTCCTTCAACACCTCCTCTTCTTCTACCATGATGTTAACAACATTCAACTTAATCCTGTTTCACATCCAGTATCAGATGACTGATTCAAATCAGTGCCATAAAGTGGTTCACCAGCTCCCTGTAATCAGCTTCCCCATCTCTAATCCACATGATTGCAGAGACATCAGAGCATTACTGCAGATGAGAGGACTCTGTGTGCACTAGAAGTCAGAAGTTTAGAGAGTAAAAATAAATGGTGAGAGTACCAGAAGCAGGAACAGACTTGTTTTAAGAGTAGGGGTGGATAGGGAAAAAGAACAAATATAGTGCATCCTCACCTTTTGACTGCCAAGGGGGCTTTTAGCATCCGTCCTGTCTCCCACGAGGACCATTTTGACATGCATTTGGACTTCAATAGGGCACTTTAGCACACACTTTATGGAGAGTTGCAGCCTAGTGGATTGACATAGAGCTTGGAATCCTGAGGTTCTGAGTTAGAGCCTCACACCCAGAGACTGCTACTCTGGGTCTCTGAGCAAGACCCTTAGGCTATTCTTAAAGATTTGAATATTTTAATTGGCATTTGGCAAACCATTTTAATATAAACCAACAGTTATATTCATCAAATAAGAAATTGTATTGCTAAGGATTGAGTGAAGACCTACAAACCTTTTTTGTGCTGCTTCCCGGGCACCCCAAGATGGCAGCTCACTGCTTTCCAAGGGGATGGGTTAAATACAGAGTTATATTTCTCCAGTGTGGGATCAACAAAGTTTAATAAATGTTCAGTTACATTTTACAGCAATTAAGCCACAAGCTTCTCAGAGACCACATGACACACAATAGCAATGAGAGAAGAAGGGGTGTGGCATTTTTTTTATTAATAACTGCTGGTGTAGCCCAGAACATGTTACAATTACTGAGAGATTTTAAAAAGTGCAGTGCAAAGTACATTGAGCAGCTACCTGTTGAGCTGTCGCACATGGTACTGTACCAAATGGAGGAAATTCTTGTACCTTATTGCCATCAATAGCAACTTTGATCTGTGCCTCATCTCCTCACAGGACACTTGAACTTGTGCATGAAGTTGACCATCACATTTATGACACTCCATGTCATATGTCATAGTTATCACTGCAAGGTTGTTTGGAATTTATTTAGCTCATCACTAGATGGTGCGCCAGCATGAAAACTTTACACACTGGGGCTTTAATGGAGAACTACATATTGAATTTGAAGCAAGAATAGGGTGACCAGACTTTTCCCGGACATGTCCTACTTTTCATACTGTACCTAAAAAAATGTGCGGGGGGAATTTCAAAATCTTCCGGGATTTTGGTCGCCTACAGTGCAGCACATAGTTGAAACCATGGGCGTAGGTTTGCATAGGGACCATAGGGACATGTCCCTACCAAAATTTTTGACAGACCTATTTGTCCCTACCAATAATTGGATGTGAACAACATGTTTATAATTTACTATACAGCAGCCGCTTCTTTTCCTCTCGGTTTAACTCTGATTATTCTGCCTTAAGTGCCGTCTTCTCTCTTTCTGATTGCGTGTTTTCTAGTCTGTATGTGCGCCCGCGCGGCGGCGCAGGTGCTTGGAGCGCAAAAAAAAAAGACGCTAAATAAATTAATATTGGGCTACGAAACTACCGTAGTCCAAATTAAAAAACGTATTATCTACGCTAAAACAGGCGAAAGCTTCTGATTGCAGTTCTGTAAAGAAGCAGGAGAGAGTTTTTTGATTTGTGGAACTTGAGAAATGTAAGTTAACAACGTTAGGATTTCTGTTATTTTATCTTTTAATCAGATAGCCAAAGAAGATCTTTTATGAAATGAAACCAGGTGAAACAGAAACGTTTCCTCTTGAGGAGTTCTGGATGGAGAATATTGACAGACTAAAAGTTTTTTTGTCTTAAATGCAAAATGTTTACATATTTTTTCATAATCTTGGTATAATTCCTGCTCTAAGTGGGTCGGGGTCACTCTATTGGCTTAAAGGCACATTTTAGTGGCTCTATACTTCAGTTATTGATTAATCAATTACTAAATCAGTTCACGATTATTTAAATTATTTGATAGATGTGATTAATTGTTTTAGCCATAGAACAAATTTATGAAATGGGCTACATAGACTAACTACAGCCCAGATGTACAACTTGTATAGTGAAGTTAATATTTTAAAATGCTCAGTGTGAGTTCCTCTTATAGTTCCAGTGCACATGTAAATACAATACATTTATTTGCCGTCCGTTGAATGTATTATTTTGCATGATACAGAGAGAACATATTAGATAAAAAAAAATAAGAGTGGGTTTCACCTGTTTACCTCTGCACAGTTATACATCTTCAAAAGAAAACACGATACGTCAACATATAACAGGCATATATAGACTATATTTGGTCAAATAGGAACTGTATTTACCTTCTGTCTACTGGTAAGTTTAAATGCAAACATTTTCAAAGTGGAAAAAGTCCTAATTGCACATTGATCAGAGCCAGTGATGCTTCAAACATTGCTAAACAGCATCTAGTGAGTGTAGTGCTTATAAGATTTGTATTAATCTAGGAAGAAATTATGCTGTTCTCTTTTAACACATCAAAGCCTGATGCTCACATTAAGCATAAAAAAAAGGTATGCATCTTTTACGCAAGGACCAATGACATTAGACCAATGAGAGCTGAAGACCAATGTGTCCTGCCAAAACTGAAATCAAACCAACCGCTGATATTCTGTCTTGCCGCTAACCAAGAATATAATTTCCATGTATGTAGCCCACTTCTCCCTGTAGTTTTTGATCATGCCATTCATTCACCGGTGAAATAGCAGCAGCACACGGCCGGCAGGCTAATAAGCTGACGTTAAAGACGAATCGCCGAAAATATGTCTGTTCAAACTTGTTTTTCTGTAGTGTTTCCTGCGCCCTCGCTAACCTTTTCAAACTTGTACACCAGCGGCTGACTGCGGCCCGCGGATTACTGGCTCGTTGTTGTGCAGGCCATGATGTGGCTCCCATCTGGCGACCACTGCATGTTTTTCTTGGTCACAGGCCACAAGCACTACTATCAAGCCTCTCCCAGTGAGGTATCTGGGATAGAGCTGGCAAAATGTTGCGAGAGCACGCCAAGTAAGGTACCATGACTGTGTGATGTCCCGGAAGCAGTGGAAAATAGTAAATTTTGCCAACTTTGTCAGATGAGAGAATCCGGTAAAACTGGTTATAGCGAAGACACACGCATGATAAGGTTCCTAAGGTTTGGTGCGACACCTGTTTGCTGCTCCGCTCAGTAGCTGTACTTTTTGTCAATTTAGCTGCTAAAAGTGGACTGTTTCGATGTTGATTAAATCGGACAACATCTTTATGTAACAACAATATATATATATATATATGTACCATAACATATAATATATATATATATATATATATATATATAGTCATACTATATATATATATATATATATACTTATAGATATATGTATGTATACGTATGACACGAGAACATGAGCTATGGGGATCTATCAAAACTCCACTGGCTCAACTAAGCAAGTTTTAGTGTCTCATTTGCACTAATAACACTTTTAATAGGAAATGTTCCTGTTAATTTAATTTTAACAGCCTAGTTGCTCCATGGCTGTGAGAATTAGCATTATGGTAAAAGGTTGGTGATATGCGAAAATATTCAGAAAACATAGTCAGACCGACACATTTTCTGGAAGACAAGTGTCCCCTTTATTGTCATTTTATTATTACAATATAAAAAAAAAATTTACATGAAAGAATGCATGGCGATGGATCAAAAACAGTGAAGTAGGCTACATTTATGATTATATTCTCAGAAAAAAAATAAATAAATAAATGGGCTTGGTTGGAGACAAGACAGAATATAAAGGGAAAAGTCGGACTCGAACCTGCCACGAAGCAAAACGTTTGCATTGAAGGCGGTCACTTAAGCCACCACGCCACCTCTCGGTGGTGATAGTTAGTGAAACATTCCTACTAATACCTGTAAATACAAAACATTAGTTGGCGATGTATGTTGATGCAAAACGTTTTTACATGAAAATAGGCATGGAATGGATTCAAAATAACAGCAAAGTGTATGTAGTGGATTTATTCCTAACATTAAGGTTTGTGAAACGGCAATGCAGTGAATTCTGGCAATGCTGCAACATTGAGCTCTGTGCAGTTTTCCACAAAGCAGATCTGTGATGAACTTTCTTGGTCTGGCTGCCTTGATCAGCCATTGGATGCAACCAGTTCAAATGCATTGGCTGTAGGAAAAGAAGGAAGAACATCATTATCATATTAGTAAAACGCGTGTTAAATACGCGCGTTGTGACCGACACAACGCGCGTATTTAACGCGCGTTCTGACCGAGACAACGCGCGTATTCAACGCGCGTCTTGCGGTTCTATCATGACGCGCGTAAAAGGCGGCGCTATGGCAAGCCACAACGCGCGTATTTAACGCGCGTTCTGACCGACACAACGCGCGTTGAATACGCGCGTCTGACAGCTCTATTCGAGACGCCCGTATCCGTCCAGCAGGGTTCTCCTTTTCAGAAACCCAAATTTGGTCACCCTAAGCAAGAACCAACGTACTTGCAACATTGTTTCAATGTTTGATTTGCTTAAAATCTTAATTTATGCTTTATTGTAGATACTCTAATTTTAGGGTACCTATATTTTTTTACCCTGCATGGGCTGTCCTGGAAGAAAAAATGTTAATATTTATTTATTTATTTGAGTTTTTCTTAAAAAGTCAGAATTTGACTTTAATCTCAGAATTCTGACTTTCTTCCCATATTAAACTGAAATAAAATGTACCTTTTTTGTTTTTTCATTGGCCTAATCCTCTTCCGTTGTTTGAAGGTGGTTTGCCCTAACTCGAAAACTAATTTCCCTGTAGTTGCCATGGAAACAGAAGTAAGGTAACATAGAGATTTCTCTTTTGTCAAAATATAGAAATAGAAATTAATGCAGTAGATTTATCAGTAAGTTGTTTCAACATTTTTTTTATTCTGATCTACCATGCATCTTGCATCATTATACTTTAAGTTGTTTGAACTTAATACCATGAGTTGAATCGAATAATAACTCTGTGTTATAAGTAAAAAAAAACGTCCTCACCTGGACTAATAAGCACACATTTGTAGTGAAATTTTGCTCATACACTCTCTAGTTTAAATAAATACTTGTTTTAACTTTTAAAAACAGAACAAAAAAATGAAGGTGAAAAAAAATATCAAATCGACTATCAAGGCCAGGTCACATCGGTGGCAATATGACTTTTTAATATCAGATTAGATTTTTTTTTTCCATGTCCAACTACACAGTACAAAGCAAAACCCCGCTTCATGACCAGACTACAGACAGCATCTCATCCAGAACAGATAGAGGATGTTAAAGGGAACTGCGTTTAAAGAAAAGTAGAACAAAAAACAACACAGCAAATAAAGGCTGCGGGATGTATATAGGTGCTAAATGATGCACTGAGAGGTTATTCACAGGGAAAGAGGAGAGAGTGATAAGCTGCACTTACCTGGACTGTCTGCTCCTCATGGTTTTTCTGTGAGGCTCAAAGAGGTTCACTCTTTTACTATATACATTTTCTGTCCTTTTGAAGTTTGTAGAAGTGTTTTTTTCTTGAGGAGAGTAATAAGCTGTGCTTTCTACTGTTCTTAGTTTTTGAGAGACCCAAAGAGGATCATTAGTTAATCTGTTTTGTGTTCTTCACGCCCACTGACAGGGGGGAGGACAAAGGGGTGAATTGACATTCTGACCATTAAAAATAGAAGTAACTTTTTCAGAAAATATTTAATATTAGAGTAAATTCAAATATGTCAATATATTTCATTAAGTGTATATACAGAAAAAAAAAGAGAAAAGGAAAAGATGACATTGGTTGAGGGATTTTATGAGTAAATATTAAAAATAAACTGAGGATGAGGAAGGAATAGGTCCATGATTGATAATTTGCAGAATAATGATAAGCTGATGTTGGGATCCTCAGGCTTGCCCACCAGAGGGCGCTGGAGGATCCCTCTTCTTCTCTGCTCTGTTATTTTTCCTTAGGGCTGGAGTTACTGTTGGGATCTGGAGATTACCCTCTGTCTCCAGCAGAGTGCGCCGGGGGTCTCTTGGAGCTGGAACCTTCCAGCACACCTGATTTCCATCTACTCATCAGGGCGACCTCCCCTTTATAAGCTCCTGCCAGACCTTGCTTCCACGCCACAGTAAAGTTGATCTTAGTTGGAAACCTGTCTCTGGTCCGAAGCTCAGGAAGAGCTGCTCCTCACTGGAACCCTGTCTCTGGTCTGCAGCTCTGGGAGAGTTGCATCTCAGTGGTAAACCTGTCACAAGCCTGGTAGCGCAAGGATGAGCTAAACCTGCTAAACTCCCCTGGTGAGCCAACCTGAAGGTTCCTATGTGGTTGTAACCCGACGAATTCTATATGTGGATATTCCCTAGAGGTTTCCATGTGGATTTTCCCTTGAAGCTCAGCCTGAAGGAATCCTGCAGGCGGATTTTCCTTGTTGTTCTCTGCAGTGAGCTGGAAGCTCAGATCAAGGTCTGCCATGCTAAGCCTGAAGCTAGATGCTTTACCAGCTTCCTCATGAAATCTCAAGCTAACCAACAGTCTCCAGTCCCAGTCAAGCCTTTAGTGAACCAGCCCTGAACCTGTTCCAGAACATATTCTTTATCAGTGTGCTTGTGCAATACTAATAAAATCCCCTTTAGAACTGTCAAAAAAATTTCCGTGTGTGTTCTGCATTTTGGGTTACTTAATTCAGATACCCACACTCATGATTAGTGCTAGGTAAGAAGCAATGCATTTGTCAATGTGATTTTAAGGTCAAAAAAGGCCTTATTTTGCCATGCTTGCTGTTCTCCTATACAGAGAGTTTTATGAAAGATTTCCAGGGCATGAAAGAAACTGTGCACAAAAAAATCAGACATCCCAAGTTCAAAAAACTCCTTTCAGGGAGATGCTTATCCAACCCGCCGACCATCCCCCCCCCATCCCCCGCAGTCACCCGACCCGCACCGTGTCCCATACATACACACTTCATCATTCATCACCTTTACTAGACATGGATATACTTTATTATATTCTGCTGTAAAATTGGACCTATTTTCATTTTTTTTACTCGAGGATTCAACCTCTGCCGTTTCACAGGATGCACAGCTTTGAGTGGTAACTTGGTGACTGCTAGAGAGTACACCCAGACTTATTAGCTTATTTTTCTGACTGATCCAATAAGCTCTCTGTTCAACCAGTCGCCTGGTTCGCCGTTGAACAGCGATCGCTTTGGACAGATATGCACAAGTTTCATACTCCAAAGGCAGCCACAGTAAAAATTGACTTTGAACATTTTGATATAAAATATTTTATCCTACATTGATGGATACATATGTAAATAGTATTTTCTTTCAGAAAAGCACCTACACATTACATGTGATTCGGCTTTTTCTAGGAAGTTTTGGGGAAAAAACGTCATTGAATTATTCAGAGAAATTTCAAGAACATTCTTAAAATATTTTCATACTTTATTTCTTGACTTTTCGTTTTCTAATTGAACAACATTAGTACCTTTAAATTCACAGAAAAGAATCAGACATTGTTTTGCTGCTAAGGACAAAGGCGAGATGCACAAACAAAAGGCTTTGGCTCTGAGCATACATGATCATTCCAGTTAAAATTCGGACCGAAGTTGGTGTGTCCGCAGTGCTCAAGTCCACTTAATCCATTGTTAGGCTCATTGTTAGCCCAGGTAGAAAAGTGATATTTGGTCCCATCAGACCACATCCAAGCTCTTTCTTTATGAACATCGGCAAGTCCAATCCAGGTGAATTCCTGAGTAGGATTAAAGTTCTTGATCAGGTAATTGACAAAATTGTGTTCCTCTTGACTGTGGATGGATACCAAGTTGGCCCCCTCCGACACACAGTGGAGCTCTGCTTCACCCCAGGTCATGTGAGAGGAAACATACTTGTAGCAGCGGTCATTGAAGCTGTACCAGAACATGGGACAGCCGCCACGCAGAAGCTTTTGTTCCTGTCCATGTGAGAGAGTGACAGCAGGCAGAGTCAAAGCAAACAGGAAGAGGAGCCACATCATTTTGTAGTCTCGAAGATGCTTAGTCTGGGAGGTTTAAATGAGTTTGTCTGGTGTCATGGATGCTGAAAAAGATTCTGTAGACTGTAGATTGATAAACTATATATCCAACCAAAGGGGAGTATCCCTTAACTGAGATTATGTGATTGGTTAGTGCATCCTGAAACATTAACAGACAGTATCTGCATAGAATCTATATAATTGGAGGGTATTTCCTGTCTATTCACCAGGAAAAATCTGGGTTAGGTATATTAGATCATTTCTGTTTATCTAACTAACAATATGATAAAGCCACTGAAACATGTGATTTAATGTGTCGCAATTTCTTCTACCGGAAAAGTAATAACTAGTTAAAGGGATCATAGATCTACAGTATCAGTTTAAACTAATTCACTGATCTTAAGAAATCATTTACAGTCAATAACACGCTTTTTATAGAGTAAAGTGTAACACAAAGTCTTCACAGAGGTTCAAAACACAATGCAGACATAGAGAAACATTAATTGATTAATCAAACGACATAAGGTGTTGGACAAAACAAATATTAGTAAAAGAAACCACCAATATGAAATGTAACAAGCACAGGTATAACCAAAAGTACTGTTTTCGCCCCTTCATGGACAGTTGCCACAGTGACACCCAAAACCTGTTGGATTACATGCTGCAACTATGCTCTTCGATTTCCACCAGCCAATGAACTCTTTGTAAGCAACTGTATTATTGCGTTTTTGCTTTGAACTCTTTGTGACTTTAGAGTTCATATTTTACTGCAGCACATGCATGCGGAGTGAGCAAAGTTTATTACTGGCATGTGCAGTGCTATATCAACCTATTCACAAATATCTTGATGTGCTTCTCCTACAGGTTTGATTAATGATTGTTCCACAGCAACCTTTACTCTTTATGGGACCAGCTAACCCTCTGTGGAAATACCTTTATAGTTCCTATGGTTTGATAAATAAACATTAGTATTCTTACTAAAGACATAGCAGATTCGTTGGTAAGGCTTTTTCTGTTGATTTGGAAGTCCCAACTCACACTTATCAAAATAATTTTTTCTTTCTTTAGGGCCCTGTCACACCTTGACAATTTAGACCGGCATACGGAAAACCTGGCAAATACATTGGCATATGTTGGATAAGTTTTGGGTACACTTTGTATAAGTTATGAGCACGCTGAAGTACACTGAAACACGCTAGCACAAGTCAGCATACAGTGAGTACACCGAGATATTTTAAGCATGCTCAAAATTTTTGGACATATGTCAGCATATGCTCACATGTTACAAGTAAGTTGTGTGATCGGTGACTTACATTAAGTGTATGTTACTTATAAGTCATGGTGTCCAGCTTATTCAAGACCTATGAGCAACGTGTGTATAACTTATGCCAGACTCATTCACCCTCTTCTGGAGTGACAGCAGCAACTGGTCCTCATCCTGGAGATGCCTCTCCTTGCGCTGTGGGGATTGTTGGGATCCAGAGGTTTGCCCTCCAAAGGGCAACGTGGATCCCTTCCTGTGAGCTTCTGTTACTGGCCGAGGGACAGGGGTTTTGCCCAAGAAGGCGACATGGATCCTTTCTGTGGGTTTTCATTTTCCTATTGTTGGGATCAGAGGCTTTGCCTTACCCACCAGAGGCGCCGTGGATCCCTCTCCTGAAACTGGTGCTCTAGCGCTCAGCTGATTTATCAGCTCATGATTAGCCTCTCCCCCATATAAGCTGGGTGGGGAAGCTTCCCACTCCTGAGCAGTTGTTGTCCCTTGCCATGGAAGCCTGTCTGGAAGTCCCTCTTGTTCTGCCTTGTAAACCTGTAAGTGTAAAACCTGTTGCCATCTGTAAACCTTTGAACCTGACTTTTATTTCAAAAAGTATTTTCTATTTCCTGAGTCTCGTACTGTGTGTCTATTGTATTTTAGAAACCTACAATGTGCTAAAGCTTAAGTAGAGATCCTAAATGCAGATAAATCAATTGGAACCTTATTAAAGGAGTCTGCCTCTTCCTAGTGCAAGCACCTGAACAACCCCAAGCAGTGTCCCGTGTGGGACTCCTGACACCCCCGGAAGTGATTATCAGCCACCCAAGTTCCATATACCGTCAGTCTATCATAAAAATCCTTTATTAAGCGTAAACTTATGTTGTACAGTATTTCGAAGCTTTAATATATAAATTAGTGAGATTAGTTACATCTGGAGTCATTGTAATATTATTATTATTTCTACAAAGAGAATAGGATCAAAGAATATGACCAAGAAAAAAGGTAAAAACAGCATTTGAAGTATGGACCTTTGTGGAAAATAAGATTTCCTTACGTAGTTATGTAGCTAACTGGACGAGTTGGTGATTGTGTGTGTATGGCTTGGTCAATTTTGCTTCAAGAGAGAAAGTCCTCACAGTATCTGTTCTTATTTTAAGAAGAGAATTACAGCAGAAGCTGAGAAAGAGATGACAGGGAAGAAGACAGGATGAGAAGAGGGAGTGAGGGAGAGAGCAGAGAGGTAGGATGGAGGAAAGAGAGAAAGAGGAGGAGTGAGCAGGAGGAGGAGGAGAAAAGAGATGGAGGAGGATAGAGGGATGAGGGAGGAGAAGTTGAGGATGAGGAGTAAAGAGAGATGATGGAAGAGGGATGAGAGAGAAGAGAGATGAGGAGAAGAGGAGAGAGGAGGTGAGGAGCGGGAGGATGTGAGGAGAAGAGAGGAGGAGGAGAAGGGAGGAGGAGGGAAGGAGCAGGAGGATTAGGGGAGAAGAGAGGGGGAGGGAAAGGAGCAGGGAGGATAAGAAGAGAGATGAGAAGGAGGGGAGGGAGCATGAGGATAAGAAAAGGGATGAGGGAGAAGGGAGGGATGAGCAGGAGGGATAAGAAGAGAGATGTGGAGAAGGAGGATGAGGGAGAGAGAGAAGGGGAGGATGGAGGAGAGAAACAGATCAACCAGCATGATGAGGACACAGAGCCAGCATTAAAACAGTGATGAGGAAAAGCATCAAACAGCAGCAGACCAGGGACAGTCAGCACCTTTGATGACAGAAGCATGGCAGAACTCAGTGAAAGCAGGTGTTCCACCTGTTCCTGGACCGGCAGGTGAAGTTATTACCATGTGGGCAAAATAATGAAATAAATGACTTCCGCTGAACTGGACCTCTTTATATTTTTACTAGTTAATTTCTTTGAAAGCCTATTGGATATTTATTTGTATGGAAATTTCAGTAAAGGTCAGTGTCATTTCATAATATATGAATGGAATTCAGGAAATATTTGAGAAATCACGATTTCTATAATAAAAGAAAACTATGATAATATCCCTTAACTTGATAAGGCGTCTGAGACATTGAGTGAACACAAGAAGTGAGGGATTCCTCTACTGTATGAGCAGCAGTAGAATAAAACCCAGAAATTATGGTTCTGTGTTGGCACCCCAAGAATTTAAGAGGCCCCATCTGGCCACCCCTATGAAACATATTTCTAGAAGCGCCCCTGCTGGTTTTGATATATTTTACTTGTAGATCACGAATATGGGTTATATAATTAACAAAGAACTGGAGTTGTGAAGTTAATGGATAACCTAGCATTCAAAATTGAGGGTACAACCAAAAAAGTTAACTGTTCTTGGTTTGAATAATCACTAAACCATGACCTGTTAATTAATGCAGGATTTTTAAACTATTCTTCACACTGTGGGTGGCTTCTGGACTGGCTGTTAAAAATCCAGTTATTACCCTCACCAGTTTAGTGACTATCCCAGGGATAGGCTGCAGGGATTCCCAAACTTTACCATGCCAAGGCCCCCCTACACCAGGAAGCTGTGTGAATAGCCTGAAACACATGTAAAAACTCATGTGTAACTTACCGTAACAGAATTAAAAAAATGAGTGAACAAACCACCTAAATAAAAAACACATTTATTTTGTGAAGATGAAGTCACAATTATATTTTATTAAACTTTAATTAATTTAATGAATAAATTATAACAATAACATAGGCCCACCACTTTAATTTTAATAACCTTTTTTTAAACGATGAACCTATTTATATGTAACACGGGGGAATTACCAGAATTGTAACCGAGGACGTGGCCCTAAAACCAACTAGACCGCTAAAAATAACTTCTAGTGGCCTAGGGTCTGCCAATTTAAAGTACATAGGTAGGGTCTGGCTTAAAATGAGCCAAATTATATATTTTATTTATGCATTATTTTACAATAAGAAGACAGACTTTATTTTTCTACTTTAAAATCCAATAAGGCAGTGGCCAGGTGAACCCGTGGACAAAACAAGAAGTGTAATCTAGAGTACTCTAGAAACACACTGCAAACAACATTAGTAACACACAAGATAAGACAAGCATCATATTAAGTTAGAAAAAAGCAGTAATCTTACGTTGCGGTTCCTCCTTCAGCCGTCCCCCTGTAAGAGCTGTGCCCAATCAGCTTATTCATTAAAGAAATAAATGGTTGTTCTGGTTCAGTAGTGCCCGTGCTACAACTCCAACTCTAGAGTAGACCTTTTACCAAAGCCAAGATCATTTAACAAAAAAAGGTCCTATTGGTGAGATCATAATATGAAACAGCAGCAATCTGTAACAACCAAAAAACAATAATAAAGTGTCTGCCGACCATAATAAAAAAAAAAGGCAAAAAAAAAAGTACCTTCATCAGCCACAGACAGGGGTATATGCAGACGCTGCAGTGAAAACCCACAACTCTTCCAGCAGCAGTCCTCGAATATCCAGATCCAAATTCTAGTTTAGCAGCACGACTCCTAACGCTTATTCAAAAGAATCCACTGCACACCAAACGGAGCCGACTCTCATAGCTTGCTCGGCACATCTGTAGTGCCTATATACGCTAATGAGCCCGTCAATGCTGTAAAGCAGACATGAAGGTAGAGAAAATGTGCTTTGATGCATTCAAGGGCCTGAAACGGGTGGGAATTTACACCCAATAAACCAACCGGTTACATATACTTTGCAAAAACACAAAGATTTGTCAACAAAATAAAAGTTTGTCCCAAATTAAACATGCAGGCATTTTATAAAATGCAGGCCTAACAACAAATATAGGCTACATGAGAGATACATAGACATACCATGCTAATGGGAGCAGTGGGCCTGATGGCTTCTACAGTTTGTCCAGTCTGGGCTTGATGACTTTTCAGAGCAACACGCATGTCATTCTCCACATTTAAACGTGATCTGTGTTTAGTTTTCAGTACTTTTAAAGTGGAAAAGCCAGACTCACACAAGTAAGTGATTGCAAATGGAAGGAGACATTTCAGAGCCCTTTCAGCTAGGGTGGGAAACTCTTGTCTTACGTACAGCCAGAAAATATTATTTGTAAGCTTTAAATTAATGGTTTTCAAAATGCAGTTATAGTATTCAAGACAGGGAATAGTTTAATTATTTTTATTCAATAAAAACCATAATTTCATGTATAACTTTTTTTTTTTTCTCCATCTTCCCGTGCCCCCTGCCCCCAGTGAAATTAGTTGAGTAACTATAGTAGCTATAATCTGCTCACTTACCAGGGTTTGTGCCTTTCACCTCTGGGTGGCTACTGCATCGGCTGTTAAAATCCAGTTCTTATAACCAATTTAGTGACTTAGGCTAGGCTATCAGCAGAGCTATTAATCATGAATCAAATAACTATCTCTGTTTATACAAACTGTTACCAAAAAGGGATGGTGGAATCTTGGCTTGAGTGGATCAACCATTCGGGCTGTATTAAAAGCACAAACGACTGCAAGCTCAAAACAATTATGTACCTCTTTATTCTAATAATTTAGAATTACAGAAATCTAACATCTAAGCAAGACACTTACATTGCTATTAGAAAATAAAATGTACAAGACCCTAGACTAAATGACTCAGTTTTTAAAGAAAGCAAGACTCAAAATCCCTAGAGTCTGTTTAAGATGGCTTCTGAATAGATAAAAATGAGTTAAGCCAAGATGTTAATACCTTTAACAGCGCCTTGTTTCGAATAGTAGCAGTATGGATGATAGTATGATGATACCAGTAGTGCAGTTATAACATGTAACTTTATTCAGCTTGTGATGACTACTTTACAAAGGCATTGCACAATGTAGCACTGTAGCACCTAAGTAAACTCATTCAGCCAAGCTAGTTAGATGTAGGGGGGTCGGTGATGTAGGTGTCCTACTCATGTGGTCTAGAGTGAGTGCGATGCAAATAGAATGGAAACTGCTCGGATGCCGGTAAATCACGTGACTAAAGGTAAAGGGTTTGACTACAATATGCGTATCTAAACTTTTGAATTCACAAAATGGCTGTTCCTATGGAAGTAAATGTGCCATCAGAATTTGAATAAAAATACCTCTGAAATTTGAGTTGTTGTACATATTAGTGCTTATACTTTTCAGTATTAAAATAAATTCAGAATATATATATTTTAACCTAAAACAATGTCATTATTTGTACATAAAAAAAAAAATTCAGTGTAATTTTTTTACATGGTTACAATTTTCAGTTATTAAAAAAATTCACATT
>JAGKQL010003616.1:0-20132 GCA_018398635.1 Cyprinodon brontotheroides | reverse complement strand
CACCATGGCCAAAACTAGAGAGCTGTCAAAGGACACCCGAAACAAAATTATAGACCTGCACCAGGCTGGGAATCTGAATCTGCAATAGGTAAACAGCTTGGTGTGAAGAAATCAACTGTGGGATCAATTAGAAAATGGAAAACATACAAGACCACTAATAATCTTCCCCATCTGGGGCTCCAGCACAAGATCTCTCCCCGTGGGGGTCGTAAAATGATCAATACAAGAACGGTGAGTAAAAATCCCAGAACCACCCCACGGGGGGACCTAGTGAATGACCTGCAGAGAGCTGGGACCAAAATAACAAAGGCTAACATCAGTAACACACTACGCCGCTGGCTAGGGACTCAAATCCTGCAGTGCCAGACGTGAGTCCCCTGCTTAAGCCAGTACATGTCAAAGCCCCGCCTCAAGTTTGCTAGAGAGCATTTGGATGATCCAGACGCTGACTGGGAGAATGGCCTATGGTCAGATGAAACCAAAATAGAACACTTTGGTAAAAACTCTACTCGTCGTGTTTGGAGGAGAGAGAATGCTGAGTTTCATCCAAAGAACACCATACCTACAGTGAAGCATGTGGGGGTGGAAACATCATGCTTTGGGGCTGTTTTTCTGCTAAGGGACCAGGACGACTGATCCGCAGGAAGGAAAGTGAATGAATGGGGCCATGTATCACAAATTTTTGAGTGAAAACCTCCTTCCCCATCAGCAAGGCCATTGAAGATGAAACGTGGCTGGCTGGTCTTTCAGCATGACAATGATCCCAAACAC
Source organism: Cyprinodon brontotheroides (assembly GCA_018398635.1). Lineage (NCBI taxonomy): Eukaryota > Metazoa > Chordata > Actinopteri > Cyprinodontiformes > Cyprinodontidae > Cyprinodon > Cyprinodon brontotheroides. Next base: position 19,361 of record JAGKQL010003616.1, on the reverse strand, counting down.
ACCACCCGAGTAATCCTAAGGAGTGGCTTCGTAAGAAGCATTTCAAGGTCCTGGAGTGGCCTAGCCAGTCTCCAGATCTCAACCCCATAGAAAATCTTTGGAGGGAGTTGAAAGTCCGTGTTGCCCAGCTACAGCCCCAGAACATCACTGCTCTAGAGGAGATCTGCATGGAGTGAATGGGCCAAAATACCAGCAACAGTGTGTGAAAACCTTGTGAAGACTTTCCTTACAGAAAACGCTTGATCTCTGTCATTATTAACAAAGGGTATATAACAGAAAAGTATTGAGATGAACTTTTGTTAATAATCAAATACTTATTTTCAATCATATTTTGCAAATAAATTTTAAAAATCAGACAATGTGGATTTTCTGGATTTTTTCCCCTCATTTTGTCTCTCATAGTTGAGGTATACCTATGATGAAAAATTACCGGGCCTTCTCTCATCTTTTTAAGTGGGAGAACTCTTGCACTATTGGTGGCTGACTAAATACTTTTTTGCCCCACTGTATATTCATATATTTCAAAATATTTTAATTTATTTTTTTTTTGAGTGGGGCAGTCGTTCTAACAAACTTTTTTGGCAGCCGTCACTGACAGTACGCTATAAACCTTGAAGCTGTTTTTGTTTACTATTTATTTTAATAATTAATAAAATAATTACTCTTTATTAATTTCTTTCTAGCACAGATTTACATCAGTGCCAAACATCTTAGCACAACCATAAACTAAAACAAATAACAATTCAGACTATGAGCTATTTAATTTATTGTGACCTTTAAAACAAGTATATTCTCTAGATTTTTCAGGATAAGTAGGCTAATGCAAATCTTTATCACACACATGCATAAAATCCTTTTAGTTGCTCAACTAAGGGCTCTGTAAATAGGAAAAAAAAAATCAATCATTTCAAACTTCAGAAGCTGCACATACTTTTTTTATTTACTGAATGTGTCCATTTCTTCACCATAAAACCAATAATGGAGGATTTGTTTATAAAACTAAATCATTTCCTTCTTCTTCTCAGAAAATGTGGCTTTACGGGGCAAAGCTACACAGTCCTCCTACTTAACAGGAGACAATCGTGCCTACAATGCTATTGATGGAAACCGAAATGCTGATCTTAAAAAAGGATCGTGCACCCACACTGACGCTGAAAATAATCCCTGGTGGAGAGTAGATCTGCTGGATTCATACATTGTCACCCAGGTCAGCATCACCAACAGAGAAGACTGCTGTGAAAATCGTATCAATGGTGCAGAGATTCGCATCGGAAAGACTTTACGAGACCATGGCTCAGCAAATCCCGTGTGAGTGATCATGTCAGGGTATATCTGGTTTTCAAAATGATATTTTAAAGTTCAAGAAGAGCACATCTTTTTACTTTTACAACTAACGATAATAATAATCCTAAGAAATTTAGAATGTTACTAATACAATTCTTCTCCTCTAGGGTTGGTACAATTTCTACCATTGCAGCTGGAAGTTCTTACACAATAAATATGACTAATCATGTGGAAGGTCGTTATGTGACGATAATATTACCTGGTTTGAACAAGTATCTAACACTGTGTGAAGTTGAGGTCTACGGGTACCGTTCCCCAACTGGTAAGAATCCTTTTTAAATGGAAAAACTATGATTTTGAACATTTACAACACTTGCAGAAGATCTGATGCATATTTCTTTATTGGATTAAATTAGAATTAAATGATTCCTTTCAAAGAATTAGTGTACGTAATCACCGATTCCACAATAAGCATTCTTGATGATTTAAAAATGCTAGAAAGAGGGGGTTATGGGCGGCGGGCTTAGTTGTGCTGCCGTTTTGCTTATGCCTCGTGTGGAGCGACGCTTGTTTGTTCAGCTTCTTGCCCTTTGAGGCTGCCCGCTGGCCAGCTGGAGGGGTGGGTGGGGGTTGGGGGATGGTTGGCGCTCTGCTGCTGCTCTTCTTGTGGTCGGCTGCACGGCACTCACGGGCGATGTGCGCAGGGGCTCCTGGCTGTGCCAGGTGTTTTTCCTGCGGGCGCGTCGCTATGGTGTTGCAGTCGCGCCGGTAGGGCGGTGTTTCTCGGTGTCTATGGGGCCAGGGCATTTCGGTCGGTGCCGTGGGGGGCCGGGTGTTCAGTGCCCGCCCTACTTCAGGGTGGCTGGTTGCCGGCGGAGCCCCCACACTGCTCCCCAGGGCGCCGCACATGACGTAGCGCTGGGGGCTTCCCTGGGCTGCTCCTCCTCCCTCCCCTTGGTGGGGTCTGATTTCTGGGGCTTTTTGGTTCTCTTGGGCACCTTTGCTCTGGGGTCCCTTTGGGCTTCGTTTTGGGTCTCCCATGCTTGGACTCAGTGTGCCTGGGGGAGGGGGGGGTGGGGTGGGGGGCCGCTTCTCCAGCTCTCCACAACCACTATTGAGCATTTTTCTCTATGGATAAACTTTACATGCACAAGTTCACCCTCACAAACAATTACAGGTGCTTGGTTCCAGGTACTCAGAGAGATTCACTTCCATACAGAAACCCCACATTCATATCTTCAGGTAACACAGAGTACATGTCAAGTCACTCTTAATAATATTACTTTAGCTATATAGTTCAAGCAGTGTTGCTTTTATTGTATGTCTCCTGACCACTTTACGTCTTTCGGGGTTGGTGCTGGTATTTTTCTATCTCTCATACAGGTGATGAAGCAGACTGAAAATGTGTTTTTTCATTGTCTCCTTTCTATCTCTTTCTTTCTATCTTTTTCTCTTTTTTTTTTCTTCTCTTTTTTTTCTTTTTCCTCTGTTTTTCTTGCTCTTAATGTACATTGCAGTGTCCATATAAACTGTAAAACTCCCCTGCATATAATTATGATAAAGCAATTTATATGCATGAAACAAGTGGAGCTATATGGCAAATTGCCATACTGATAGCTACCTGCGTGAAAGTAAAACTCGGTTTTTGGCTCTCCTTTTTGGCATCAAGATAATTATTTTTATTGCCACACTGCTATACAGGACACTGTAAAAAATAAATAAAATAATAATAATATATATATATGTATGTATATATCTATCTATCTATCTTTTGGCAACATATCATCATAGTATATAAAAAATGGTCATACTTTGAGTGTTACTGAAATGTATTCATAATAAAAATGTATTTGGTACTGATGCCAATACATTCTATGTATGTGTATGTAACAGCCATGTTTCACTGCTGAAATAAACAATTTTATTTTGCAGAAGAAAATGTTGCAGTTTATGGAAAAGCCTCGCAGTCAACAGTTTATCCTGCAGCCATTGCCTACAATGCTATAGACGGGAACCGTGAAGCTCGCTTTGACCTCGGTTCCTGCAGTGCCACAAATAATGACTTTAACCCCTGGTGGAGACTGGACCTGGGGAGAACCCATAAAGTGTTCTCTATTAGTATAACCAACCGGTTAGAAGTTCACACTCGAATTAATGGAGCTGAAATCCGTATTGGAAATTCACTTATTAACAATGGAAATAACAATCCCAGGTAAGTCACCGTCAGATTTCTCACAAAACTGACAATATTTAATCATATTGCATATTTGAAATATGCATAAATTGTCAAGGTTGGTTGTGGTTTGGAGTACCCAAATGCAGAGGCAGAGGTGAATACCTGTAGTTTTAATGAAAATGGTTAACAAAGGCAGTCCAAAAATCCAACTAAAATGTAACAAACCAGAACCATGGAGACATCAAGAGAAAACACGTAGAAGGAGCCAGGGAGAGACGAGGGGAGACGATTGCAGCGATGACAGGACCAGCAACAACATAGAGGAACCAACAAAGAAGTGAGAGAGCAGAGGGAGAGCATAAATAGCTGACAGAGACAAGGGAGGGCTAATGAGCTGACAAGGAGCAGGTGTGTGAGGAGTATCAAACGAGGGAGCCAAGGGAAAGGAAACTGACACACACACATAATAAGAGGGCAAACAGAGGACGCAACATGAGAACTAACATAAATCTAAAAATTACAACAAAATAGGAATTAAAACCAATAAAAACTAGGGCAACAAGGATGCAAAGTAAAAGCATAACATAACCAAAACCATGACATAAATGTTGTTTTTTATTGTTATTTTAGTTAAACTCAAGTATTTTCTTCAATGGTTTCGATTAAACCTTTTCCTTCCACTGACAGATGTGCTGTGATCTCAACCATCTCACCTGGTTTTACTGAAACCTTTCGGTGCAATGGCATGGATGGGCGATTCATCAATGTTGTCATACCTGGATGAAAGGAGTATCTCACTCTTTGTGAGGTGGAAGTGTATGCATCTAGACTAGATTAATTAAAACCTGGTTGGATTTAAACTTCATATTGAGATCAATGCTGAGATGTGTACATGGCCAAGATGTCTGCTTGAGCTAAAGTTACCAGATGTAACAACCTGATTGTTTAACAACTAAAATAATAATATATAATTAATCGTTTTATAATTAAAATAAAAATTTTGCGGCAGGATGTTAATGGAGGTACTTAAAACCACTATGACCTTTTGAAGGTTAAAGCTGCAGGATTTATTCAAACCACTAAAAGGACTGAAACTGATAAATACCTGAACAGATTAGTAAAATTTGGGATGGGACCTGAAATTTTAGGTCTTTTTAAACTACTGATTTACCATTTACACATTTTGGGGAGTCTTTTATCAAAGCTGGATCTGATTTTAAAAGATAACCAGCAAAATTAAACAAAGTAACATTGTAAGGAAAAGTAAGAAAAAAAAAAAAAGAATTTTAGTCTATTATAATAAACATAGAGAGTTATGATGTCATATCTGAACAACCTGGTCTTACTTGGCTAAAAATTGTTTATTAATCTATCTCAGCCATCATGTTTAGTTTTCTTTTAGAAGTAAAGAACATGCCGTAGTGTATGATTTCCTATCAAGAAATCATACGTTTTTACACATAAAATATAGTTACAGTTCTGAAAAAAAAAAAAGATTTTCTGTTATTTTAAAGATTAAAAGTGTTCAAGATCTTTATTATTGGAGAATATTAAACCAGATCAAATTGGTTACTATAATCTTTATTTGGATGTCCAAGTGAAAATCAAAGAAAGACATATAAATTAAAAAAAGGAAAAGCAAATAGATATACTGTTATGAAGATCAGGTCACATACAGAAAGAAATGTTAAAATAATGAAAAAAAAATAGTAGATATTAAAAAAAGAGTCAGAAAAAGGCATATATATCTGGTTATTTATCTGAATAAAAGGTATTGCAGAAAAAAAAAATGGTCACACCAAATCAATTAAATGTTGCTATTATTATGCTATTTACCAAAGTACCTCTGATTAATATTGTTATTAAAATGGAAATACAATTTAAGTACCTATTTTTGTGTAGTTAGACTCATTAGCTTTCTATCAGTGCTAATTTCTTTTTTTATTTACCACATAAAGTTTTAAGACACTCCAGTGAAAAAATGCCACAGTTTGAGATCAAATCTGTGTTCAGAGTTCACATCTTACATCTATTTCTAAACAGCGGCTCAAAATCAAATGACAGATGAGATTATCGGCATGAAAGCAGTTCATATTCACAGAAGATGCTAGGATTCCTGGAATTACTAAGACCAATGAGCCATGAAAAGTCTTTGTTAAACTACCTGCATACAAATACTAAAGATAATCATCACATAGCGTCCTTCATTATAAGTGGAAATCTTAACAACAACTAACAGCTTTCTTTTCTTCTATTAAACTGGATTACAACCTTCTACAACATCAAGATAGAATCTTAATAATCCTCTGTATTTCTCTCATGGGATGTTTTCCTTGTCTTCCTTGATTAAACCTCTTTCATCAGAGAGCTTCTTCCATGAAAGAAGGGTGATACCCTTTATACTTGCATTCAGCTTTTGCTCCATCTGGGGTAAAGATAGAGAAAAAAAAAAATCTGATTTTTTTTTCTTTACCAATGCATACACATATATTATGCTGAAACAAAATGACCTTCACTTAACACATAAACGGTTGGAAAACTAACTTTCTCCAAGATGCTCCTTTGAATTGTAGGGTCATTTAAATCAAAAGTTGAGTGCTGGAAGCTGATCCTCAGTTTTATGAACTGCAGTTTGTTTTTTGCTAGAAGGCAGAAAAAAAGTCAAATCACTTGTTTGACCGTTTATTTGTTTAGCATTTTCTTTGATATAAATTTGGCATTTTATGCATGTTTTACTTACTGCATTTGCAGAGGAAAGGATGCTCTTCTGTGCATTTCCTGTCTCCCCATTTACCAGATTCAGTCTTCATCATAGTGACACAGGATTCAGAATCTTGTGCATAAATCAGCTGAGATTCTCTCCAGTACCTCATTGAGGAGTCGCTCAGGTCTGACCACTCCCAGGGATCTCTGAAGAGACCAACATATACTGTCTTCCCATTGGCAACATTCTGGACTGTCTGGTATTCATTCTCATTCCTCAAGCTGACCAGGTCTGTGTATGTTTTTCTGCAAAAATCTCGACTAGCGGTCCAAGTCATCTGTTCTGGAATGAGGACGTACTGAGCTGCTCCTTGTTTTGTTTCTGAAAATTTAAATTGTATTAAAATTCTGTTCCTTAAAGGAAATACAAGATAATGTACCATTTTGCCTGTGACATCAGTATTTTTGTTCAGTGTGGAATATTTCATCCACACAAATATACAACAAATTGCTTTTAAACAGTTTTCAAATCAATCCGTCCATGATGGGAAATTTTAAAAGGATTGCTTACTATCAAAGCAGATGGAATGACTGCTGACTGCACAGGACCTTGTAGAAAGTTGTCCATTACTCAAAACAACACAGTTATCTCCACCTTGGTTGCCCCATTTAAGGTTATTTTTCTCTCCATCCTTGTAGAAACCTTGGTCTACTAGAGACCAGTGCCACTTTGGATTATTTCCTTTGTGCAGCCCAATCCAGACTGCATCAACATAGTTGTCTGCAACAGTTTGAAGAGCCATTTTCATCTCCTCCATATCTTCCATGGTGGCCAGGTCAATGCATGTTTCTCTGCAGAAACTCTGTGCCTCATTCCACGTTTTTGGAGTGTTTTGTAAGACATATTGGTGCTGATACAGACATAGAGAAACAGAACACAGTCCTGTAGAAGAGAAGTAAGAAGAGTACAGATAATTCATAATTAGTTGTTAAGTTATTTTTCTTTGAAGATGACAGTGATTTTGTCTTGTTAGTAGAATAAGAGAAAATTAGAAGTTTCAGAAGTACAAGTTTAGAGAAACTGACCTGTTAATATCAGTAACTTAATGACGTTTCCCATGGCTTCCATGAAATGAATGGGAAGAAAGAAAACTGGGATTAACTTTAGTAATTGGGAAAATTTCACAGAATTCCTTTGATTATAGTGTCTGTTTTGTTTCGGTCACATTTAAAGAAGAAAAATGGTTAAAAGATTTATGACCGATAAATATAATGGATTAGCTGCAATGTATTTATGTATCGAAATGTGTTTCTCTTTTTTTTAGATTCAAATTACTGTAATAAAAAACATCCAGCCACTCTTTCTTTTTTATTTTATTTAACCTTTACGGTATTTTACCAGGAAATTCCTTGAGATAAAATCTCTTTTTCGAGGGAGAACTGGCCAAGAGGCAGCAGTACAATAAGACATATAAAACACATAAAAACAACATAATAAAATCAATAGAAAACTAGACTCTAGAATAACAGTTACAATTGTCTGTGCAAGCGGTTTTCAATAGTGATGTAAAATGCTGTAGCGGTTGTCATGTCCATTGTATTCTTTCGGTAATATACCCCTAAATATACCTTTAGAACAATAAGTTGAAAAAAACGAGTCGTCTACTAATGTACTCTATGAGTAAATATCAATTTAAATTATCTGTCTGTAGGGTATATCTGTCCCCCAATTCCTGAAACCTAATTAAATACTTAGGAAAAAAAGAAATGAATTAGAGTGTGAAATATTTATTTTTGCAATCATATTACTGAATGATTATAGTATAACTAGTCACCTATTGCATAACTTTTTCATGATTTTCATAGTTTTGCCATTTTAATAAACAATAAACCAAGAAAAAATAACACAAAATGAAGAATGAAAAGTACAAATTTGAGATGAGAATGAATATTGATATCTTCATTAACTGTTTTAATGTAAACATTATCCAAAGTAGCTGTGTCTCTATCAATTATGAGCAAGGCTTGGAGGGAAAAGTAACAAATGTACACAGAGTCATCTACGTTTATTCCATAGAGTATGTCCACCTTGAACTATTGCAATAAATCTGAAAGGAAGGTATTATTACACTTGTCCAAAATCAAACTTTAACGTTTCCCTTTCATTCTGAACTGGATTTGAACCTCATTGAGTGTAATCCTCACACTCTCCCAACTACTGTGATCAGAGAATAGCTTTAAAAACAGCTTTTTGTCACGGTATATGTCATCTTTAGAACGGCTGACATCAACTCGCCTGTCCCTGATATCCTGATAGGGATGCCGAAGTCAATTATTCTTGTGCAGAAACACGTTAAGCTCCAAAACAAAAGAACCACTGACTTAGAGAAGTCTCATCTGTTTCAGTTATGTTTTTTTTTTAACAATCTAAAGGGTATAATTTATCAGTCATTAATTACAAGAAGTTTTAAAGTTTAGAGTTTTGTAAAAGTATACAATATGGGCATCAATGTAGGCATACACATGCAAAAAGTCATATATTTGAGCACATCTAACACTGCATATTCCGAAAATTCTAAAAGAAAAAAATATGTTTGAATTATCTTTGGATTATTGGAAAATCAGAACGACCAAATTTGAAATTTAAAAAGTCTCTTACCTGATTTATTCCAAGTTCAACGTTTACCAACAACTCAATATTAACTTTTGAATGACTGTTATGTTATCTTTAGCAGTACTCCCATGTAAGTGTATTTAATCTGTGTGTAGTGGGTGCTAGTCTTGCTTTTTATGTAAAATAGTATGAAAACTACAGGTAAGACCAAGCAATTACAGTCCGTCCCTCATTACATTTATATCAGATTAAACAAATGCTGTCTGAGGTCATTTAGGATGACCAACATTTGTATTTCCTAGATGAGATACTGAGATTTTATAGCAAAGTAACATACATAATATTGTTCTTACACAGCTAAAAAGGAGCACCTGAAGGAAGATAAAACACTAATACAGTGGAAAAAAGTATTAGCCTTCAACACAAATAAAAAAATCTGTCCATGTTTTCTCTTGACAAGATTTCTTGAATTAAGATAATGGTGTAAAGTGGAACCTAAAGTAAGGAAAAATATAAATATACCTTTATTTGTTACCTTTTCACTTGTATGACCTGATAACCCTTGACTTATTTTTCATTTATGGTACTATATATTTTCTAAAACCTTCTGCACTTAACAGGTTAAACCCTTACCATCACCACTTAAAGCTTGTGTCTGATGTTAGTACCTTTGTCAGCACCTTACAGCTGTTAAAAACTTCCAGACTAACTCTCTATCAATTTGCAGCTCTTGGTCTGAAAAACTTAAGACCCCTGCTATGAGATAGTATCTTGAAAAATCTTCCTTCTAATGTGACATCTTAGAAATATGAACAGAAATCTCTATCTTTATATTTCAAAATGTCTTGGGTTAAATTTTCAGATGATTGAAGATGACATATTCACCAGTTAGTATAATTATAAGCAAGTGTAAACAAAATTGGAAAGTATTTTTGAAGTGAGAAGAAATAAATCATTAGTGGAGTTTGACAACAATGACCAAACACTTTGCAGTATAAAAAGACCACCTGAAGTATAAAAATGGGGGTTGTAGCCCAATTCTGTTGTTTTGCAGGTGTTATTTTTTTTAGGAAGAGATAGTGTATTCAAAATTGTAAATGTCATATAAAGCACAGAACATTTCATGGAAATTTTAAGCAATAACTCAAGAGACAAGCGAGGAAGTTAAGGCTTACACACTAATGAGTCTTCCAAATGAAACCCTAATGATTCTTTCAAATTACTTCCAGTCTGGCTTACAGACAGACAGAATAAGCAAATGCTTTGGGTCATCAGAAAACCTAAGTGTCAGTCTCATAGAAAATGTAACTGCTGGGCTAAAAATGTTTGTACTGTTGATAAAAACTGGACTCGGTGACACCAGTAGTATCAGAATGAATAGGCCAAAACTCCAAGTATTTTAAGATAATGGGCTATTCAGTAATTCCATTAACAGGCATCTATCATAAGTTTCTAAATTTTAAGAAAATTTACAATTTAAATTGGAAATTGCTGTGATCCTGATTGCCATTGTTGTGGATTGGTTAAACTGGATAGGCTGGGAGGAATCCTGATTATGTTGAGCTCACTTCGTGATAAGATGTCTATGCATGGTCATGACATACAGTCTGTGATACAGTGAGCGATGATCTCCTGCTGGTCACACAAACAAAACCCTCTTCAAGGATCTGGCATACATATGCCAGTCCGGACCATGAAAACCTGAACTGCTCATAAAAGTAATTGTCATCATGATACAAAGAATCTTCTCACAATTTGGACTCTGATTTTTATTTTATTTTTATTTAACTCATTATATCGGTAATACAAGAAACAAGTGAATGCCACTGGTGTATAAGGACATTATAGAGGATTAAATAATTACAGAATTGTAAAAGGTTTGCACTGTATATCAAAACATAGGAAAAATACAAATAAATGAATGAATAAGAACATATTTTGTTTTAAGTGATTTTTGGTTTTCAAATTTGTTTATTGTTATTGGGCTCTGAAATAAATCGGGTCTTCAATTAAAGGGTATGCCATTTTTCCCTGAACAGCTGATTGGCTGTTGAGTGGAGCGTTTTTTTAAGATTCAGATATATCCTGAAAGCTAGCCTGCCCCGGAGCAGGTTTGCCGTTCAGAGTACGTTACCATGGTGACTCACTAAGAATGAATCCAGCTTTGAGGTACCGGAAAGTCAGGGTTAAACCTGAAGTTCTCTCTCTAACCCAGTAATCCTGCTCTGTGGTACAGGCCTCTGGAGTTGCAGCCTTTGCTGTTGTGTTATGTCACAAAAATAAAAAAAAACTGTAATGGAAACCTCTCCATTTACACCTTGAAGCTTCTCTCCCCAACTCTTTCCTGAGAAGAAATCACTCTGGACAAACTCTTTGAATCACACTACATATACATAATGTATATGTATTAAATAACCATCAGAAATTACAACAGATTTTGATAGAAATTGCAATCTTATTCAGACAGAGAAATTGCTTAGTGTTACAGATAGCAGCGCTTAATGACCAGGCTCGCTTCTTTATGAAGTCAGCCCTGAATCCCACATTTTATACAACTTCAGTCTAACATATCCTCACATTGATACATCATACGCATTTGTAAATGAGGAGACATCCATGGCTCCAGCCATATATAAATATTACACTATGTTCTACAATTAAGTACACTGCTCTTATTCTGTTCCCAAATCTTTGCCAGGTACATAATGAATAGACTATTTATCCTGACAGAAGGTACTGTCCTAATAAGATACACTGCTGGGGAAAACATTCGTTTTGATAACAGGCAGATATTATTAGGGTTTAACAGACTCATACATCGTCAATAAAAATACTCCTATCAAAACAGACTAAAGATGTATAGTGCTTGAAGCAAAACTTTCTAAGTTCCTAACTTGATAAATAAATTGGAAGATTGTTAGCAAATAAAAATCCAAGATGACTGCGGTGTTATTTAAACAATTAATGAGAGCCATTATGCATGGATAATGTAGAGTCATATATTATGATGACTAAATCTTTTTTATCGTAGGTTGCACATATTTACATACAAATGAGATTGAGTAGGAAAGCATGTTATTTCTAAAAAAAAAAACGTAACTGCTAAAAAATGAGCCATTAAAAATCTTTTTAGCTCCTACAGACAGATTTAGTAAAGATAAATGTTACATGAATTTCTAACAGGGTTATTCTACAGTAAATCAGGCTTTTTAACCACAGCAAACAAGTTAGTGTGTTTTATGATGACAGAATCAGCAGCGGTCGCCTGTATTCCTCTCATGGACCGTGTTCGCTTAGTTTCCTTAGACCTTTCCAGGAAAGGCGGATGATACCATTTAATACTTTCGCCTCAGCTTTTGCTTCATCTGGGGTAAAGAACACAAAATAACTTTTAAATCGTTCACATGTAGTTTGTCTTGTCAGTCAACATTAGCAACACATAAACATCTGAACACTAATAACTTTCTCTAAGATGTTCTTTTTGCACCATAAGCGTCGTTCAAATCAAGGTTGAGTGCTGCAAGCTGATCCTCAGTTTTACAAACTATGGTTTGGTTTCTGTTAAAGGCAAAATAACGCCAAATCATTTGTAATACCCTTATTCATTTGTCATATTCTTCCATAGTTTTGTATTTAATGTGTGTTTTACTTACTGCATTTACAGAGGAAAGGATGCTCTTCTGTGCATTTCTGCATCTCCCCATTTATAGATTCAGTCTTCAATATAGCAACACAGGATTCAGAATTTGTGGTTTTCATCAGCTGAGATTCCCTCCAGTACCTCATTGAGGAGTCGGTCAGGTCTGACCACTGCCAGGGATCTCTGAAGAGACCAACAAATACTATCTTCCCAATAACAACATTCTGGATATACGGTATTCTGTGTCATTCCTCAGGCTGACCAGGTCTGTGTAGTTTTTCTGCAAAATCTCGACTAGCGGTCAAGTCATCTGCTCTGGAATGAGGGCGTACTGAGCTGCTCCTTGTTTCTTCCTGAAGAAGTGAGGGTGACCCTTTATTTCTTAAAACAAAAGAAATAGCGGGCAAGCACCAAGAAGGGAGGCATATCCTAGTTTTTGTTCAGCTTGAAATATTTAATTCACACATCTATACCATAATTAATTGATACATACAGTATAGGTATTACTGGACAGGACATCAGCGTGATACACAGGAGCCATTGCTATGCATTGAATCAGGGCTGCTGTAAAAGCATCAGTTTATACCAGTGTATAAAACAGGTTATTTTTAAGTCAAACTATCAGAAGCAGAATGACATATTGCTTTGAAGTTTTGACCTGAATGTAATTTATTTAAAATTTAATTTTCAAAAAATCAAAGGTATGCCATGAACAGTACTATAGATTTTAAATAGCAAAGTAACTTTTAAATAAAGGTAAGAAAATGATAAACCACAAGTATATTAATATTAATAGTTGGTAATTTTTAATAGAGTTTAAGTAGCGTTCAGAGACTCAGTATTTCTGACATTTTATCCTTAAACCAATGTTATATTAGTTATATTGAATAAATAAAAAACTTGAGCTGTTATAAATCAACTTATATAATCTAAGAAGCCCAGTAGGTACACCTATCCACAATGGGTGCGTTTAAATTAACCATCAAATTGTAATTGCAAAAATAAACTAGTTAAATAGAAACACTGCAATGAAAAAAATTCCCATTTTGTTGATAAAATGTTTTTCCATGCTTCTATGGGGTGTTCTTTAGTCGTATCGAAGTTCTTATATTTAGTCACGGGATCTGCAACCGGAGCTTACTGCCTTGTGAAAAGACGAAGAAGAAAAGAGAAAGTAGTTTAAGGGTTATGCTAGACGTCCAAACCTCCACCCTAACCGCTATATAGAGCACTATACAGAGTTTACGTCATGGTATATGAGCGTTCAAATGTCTAGCGGATGAAAAAGCAGTGCACTCAAAATTTCGCACAATTCCCCTTTCAAAGTAGTGTACATCGATGATCACTAGAAGAGCAGATATATCCAAGAAGCTCTCTCCTGGCAAAGTATCTTAGGACTTGTTTTGGGTGTGAAAAAGAACAAAGATGGCGCAGACACCATGGGAGGAGCTGATGTCCCTTGACCAAGGTGGAGCAAAACGTAGTGGTCATCTGTCCGTACGGGCAGTTAACTAAGTGCACTATAATGTCCACTATATAATCCTTGCTCTGTATAGTGATTGAGGGATTAGGGTTTAGGATGGGTGTTGGACACAGCCATGAATATGTCTCATGTGTTTACATCCGCCACATTGTTTTCAGAGGTATCGCGCAGACAAACGTTCACTCTTGCAATTGCAAAGTTTACATTTTTGAATTTAGCAAATTATTGATAGCTTTGAGCCTGTTTTTAATGGAAACACAGTTGCAGTAATGCAAAGTTCCCACACTGTTTATGAATGTATGCTGAGGGAGGGTATATATTTTTATGTATACCAACATTAGTAATTTTCTAACTTTCAATTTGAGCCATTTCATATTTTAAAAAGGGTGCTTGCTGCTTTTTAAATACATGCTCATTCCGCTTTAGAACAGCATGGATTATTTGACAAAAGTCACCAAATGAGAAAGGTGGTCAATACCGGCAGCTGGAGAACCTCCCAGTATGATCTCTTTTGGATCTATCAGCTTGTTGGTAAATAATAATATTTTATAATTGAACGATTGATCTTACATTGGAGAAATTTACCTCTGCATTTAACCCATCCCCTTGAGGGAGCAGTGGGCTGCCGAAGCACAGGGAACTGTCGTGTGTTAAGGGTGCGAGACCCAGAGTAGCGGTTGTGGGGGTGGGAGGCGAATAAGAACCACCGGGATTCCAAGCTCTATGCCTAACCATAGGCCATATTGATATCAGAAGGTGAACCCTTTTCATTAAATAATAATTTAATAATACATGTAACAATTACATGTCAACAAATGTGGATATGTTAAATTTGGGCATTTTTTTATGTCTATTTTTTTACTGTCTTTCTGATTTAAAGTCATTCATATTATTTTATTTATTTGTATGATTCACTACCATCGCGCCTGGGTGCTCTTGTCACTGTCTATTGTGACGATTAGTTAGGAGTTTTTCCTTACCGGGGTATATATCAATGTCATGAATGTAATAAAAACCATTTCAAGCTGGATGCGTTAGTTCAAATTAAAGACCAAAGTGTCAACAAACTGGTTGGAAAATGGATGGAAGTACATTGCTATCATAATGAAATACACAACACTTACAGACGCACTGAATTAAGGGAGGACTGTAAATTAGAGCCTAATGAAATACTATCAGGAACAACTATGGTTCAAATGGGGAATGTTACATGTTAATAGAACCAACTTTCTAAATAATTACTTACTGTCAAAGCAGACTGAAAGTCTATTACTAGTGCAGTCGTTTGTATGAGAGTGCCCCATTAAGCAAAACAGAACAATTATCTCCCACCTTGGTTGCCCCATTTAAAGGTTATTCTTCTGTCCATCTTTGTAGAAATCTTTTTTTCTCGATAGACCAGTCACCACTTTAGTGTACTTCCCTCTGTGCACAACCCAATCAGACTGCATCGGTGTATCTATCTGCAACAGTTTGAAAGAGCCATCTGTATTTCATCCATGTCTTCCATGGTGGCCAGGTCAATGCATTTCTCTGCAGAAGCTCTGTGCCTCATTCAGGTTTTTGGAGTGTCATATAAGACATACTGGTGCTGATGCACACACTGATAAACAGAGCAGTCCTGTAGAAGAGGAGTAAGAGGTGCACAGACAAACAATGATAGTTAGTAATATTATTGTCATGAATGTGTTATCTAGAAAAATGACATTGTTAGAACGTAATAAAAAGAATAAAAAAAGGGAGAAAGCACTAACCTGCTTAAGCATCATAAACTTTATGACATTTTCCATTGCTGTTAGAAGCATATGAGAAGAGAGAACTAAATAAAATTCAAAATACAAGAAAACTTCACATAATTACATAACAGTGATGTATAAAAGACATGAGAAATACAGACAGAAATTGTAATATTGTCAGGTTCTGCCCATTGTAGCTTTATTTTTAGTTTTTCTTTGTGTTTATGTGTCTTTGCTGTTGATTTCTACAGTGCTGGAGTCTTTGGTTTTTCTGTTGCCGCTTGTGTATTGTTGTCTTTCCTTGGCTTCCTCCTTGTTGTCTTTCCCACATTTTCTCCCAATCTACTGATTAGCCTGTCTTGGTTCAGTCTCCCATATATACACCACCTCTGCAGTCACTCAGTGCTGGTTTTTGTTTTATTTGATTCCTCACCTCTGGCTCCCCATGCAAGTTTTTCCTTTATGTTATTGTGTGTTTTGTTCTCAGTATTTTGGATATTTTGGATTTCTGTCTCAGTTGCCTAATTAAATCTGCAAGACTCACATCTGCCCTCCCTGATCTCTGGGTCCTCAAAACCCTCCACTCAACCATGACAAATATATCTAACTAACAAATGTTATGTATTTAAAAAAATAAAGCTGTTTATGTATTGCCTTTTTAGGTTTGCATTTATCGATGCATTCACAAATGGGTATTACAATATTACAATAAAAAGTGCAGTGAACCTGACTCCAATATAAGCTTATGAGCCTCTTTTGAGTCAGGTGCAAAACAGTGTCCACATTTTTTGGTTTTGGGACACCAACCCTTGAGGGCTGAAGTTTAGGACCCTGATTATCTTCAAAATTTGAATTTACCAAAGTTCGAGATTACACCTCCCAGCTAAATGAGACTTCCAGTTGTCTGCTTGGTTCCTCCATAGCAACCGCCACTTTTACAACCTTAATAATGAAAAACCTCTTATTTAAATGGTATTCCTTTGCATATTCACTACACTTACATATACAGTATCATCCTCTAAACACAAGTAGCATCTGAGTAACCAATTTAATGCTACACTTATATAATAAAGAACTAGTGTAAATGGTTAAGATACAAAAGTTTACTGTAAATGCAAGTAGCTCTCATCTAGAATGCTGAAATTGGGTACCATTCTGTTGTACCAAGTTTTGGACTTTTAATTCTGGAGCATTCCTGTTAAAAGTCTGAGTAAAAAGGGTGGAGAGCATTACTAAAAAGTTTTTAAACATATACAACTGATTCCTGACAGTGACAAGTACATCAGCTGTGGGATAAACTATTTTAACTCAATCTAATTAAGACTGCTTTAACCAACTATTTCAACATTGTGATGCTATGTTCACAGCGAACACAACTTGAGCAGCAGAGGAATGCAAAGTCTATGGTCAACGTGCATCAAAAGGTCCATCTTGACACTTCTGAGTATCTAAAGGAGCATGACGCACTTCAAAGGCAGCAGATGCTGGAGGTTGAAAAATGAAAATTTTATTGCTCGATGCGCAACATTAACCAATCAGAGAAGCTGATCTGGGAGCTGGCCTGGAGTCAGACATGCAGAATGTGACAGCCCTGCTGTGCTGTCGGGTGTGTTAACTGCCTAACTTAAGAAACATTTAGCAAAAAGGCATTAAAATTAATTAAAATTATGTATGTATTTAAAACTCTTCTAGGTTTTCATAAAGGCAAGAATATTTTTTTATGTACAAAGAAAAGTGAGCGAATGATCATTCAACCAAAACAGCCTATTAATGCCTGAAAAACGGTAACATCTCCTTCTTGCTGGAACGAACAGTAGCAGAAAATTCCCACGAGGCAACCCAGCCGTTGCTGGATTCCCAGTGACAGCGCACCGCCGGTATGTGTAAATGCACTGGTACAATGTTTTAAACTGGACTTTCTTGCTTAAAAACATATTTAACTACTTTTCACTAACTTGTCACAGCAAATATAGCAAAGCCCCTCTCTGTCATTGAATAAAGGAGCAACACATGCATCACATGCATCTGAACACACTTTACTGGACGCGCTTCAGGAGCATCAAAGATGGTCTTGAGGTGCATCTGACCTTAATGTGGACAAGCATCAAAATTGAAGCAGCAGATGCTTCTTCGCTGCTCAAATCGCATTCAGTGTGAACATAGCATTAGCATCCTTTACTGTGTTGAAAAAAAACAAAGTAAAAGAAAATAAAACTTATCTGTTGATTAAAAATGTCAAAATATATTTTAAGTTTCAGAAAGAGTATTACTTTTATCACTATGAATCCTACCTTCCAGGAAAATGGTGGCAGCTGGAAATAACCTTTTGAATAAATCCTTAAGCTGTGTTTAATGATGTTACAAAGCAGTGTGTAATGGATATTGTGAGGCAGGCAGGTCTTAAAGGATTTTAGTCTTCCTTTTTATGTAAAGTAGTATGAAAATGAACAGCAAGGGCAGGGGTCTCATTTATAATTCATGCACACACCCAGAGCAGTGCCTGAAAACCTCTTCATGGGAGTCTGTATTCCCATGAAGAGTTTCTAATTTATAAAAACAAACTGCATGAAAATCTGTGGTCCCTTGGGCAAACTCTGACCCATCCGTACTGGTAATTCAATTCAATTCAGTTTATTTATATCTCAAGTCACTTTACAGATACAATTTAACCAGATCATACAGTCAAATTGATACAAAGTTTTCTGTCTAAGGAAAACCAGTTAATTGCATCTTTGACTCAAAGGCAATCCCTCACACCAAGCATGCTCGTAGTGACAGTGGAGAGGAAAAACTCCCTTTTAACAGAGTAAGCCTACACCACTTTGGAGAGAGGATAGATTTACAACACAGATGGTGACTGAGGTAGGGAACCTGAGCCATATTCCACATCAGACTCTGAAGGTGTCATAATGATAAATAGTTTTATATACTGGAGCTGCCAAAAATATTTACCAAAGCTGATTTTCCACCCCTTACATAAAAACCTGTATGTATTTTGTTGTTTTTCTCTTCTGTTCTCCTAGCTGTGGTTGCCATTGGTAACCATTAGATAACATTGATCAGCTGAGTCATTTAAATACACAATGATATCAATGCAGGGGGGCTGAACATAAGGTGGAGTCTTGGATAGCAACTTTTAGGCACAGCTATGATTTTTTAATAAAATTGTGGTTTTGTGCATGCACATGGTTTTATAAATTGCAATTTTTTATAATGTTTTTAATTTCTTCTACTCAGGTGTTTGGTGTATAAACACAGGGAGGCAGCGGGGGACTAAGCAACCAAACCCGACCCAGTGACGGTAGCCTGGACACCAACGGCCCGTGCTTCCCCCCACCTGAAGCTGTCTTTGGTAAAATGCTTTAAGCAAATGCACAGCTGAGCATCAAACTTTGCAGGGATCTTCTGATACACAAACATAATCCATGCCTGTCGAAAAATGTCCCCTTTCTCCGTGCAACATTCCTTCCTCCTCGCGGCAGCCTGGAATAACACTGCATTTACGCTCGTGGTTCTGGCTAATTTTCCATCTTCAATAGAGAAACTTCCTGCTTTGTAATTCCTAGAAGTAAAACCCAACTGTAGGCTAAACAGTTGCGACGTCCATTCATGTTCTTCACCATACTGGGCCAGAAAACAGTGACCGGTCTGTATCTAGAATTCGGGGCGTGACAAAAGTACAGGCCAGAACCAAATAATATTAAAATTGTTTTCCAAATATAGAC
>JAGKQL010003615.1:0-20358 GCA_018398635.1 Cyprinodon brontotheroides | reverse complement strand
TACATAAAACCAGCATATTTGATCCTGTTGAGGCTCTATGATGAGACCGAAAAAAAAAAAAAGTTTTCATGTGAATTAAAATAATTGTCATTCTTTATCCCCGTGGTAACCAAAATGGTTTTGAGTGTCACATGATTTTTCTGGGTAATGGTATCAAGTTTGATATTTCGTGACAACCCAGTTTCCAACATCATAAACTGAACCTTGAGCAGGAGAAGTTTTTTTGGACTTACAGCCTGTTTGGGTAACAGATGCCTCCACCGTCCAATCCCGTGTGTCGGCATGCCTTTGTACTGTCTCTCATTTAGACAAGCAGCCCCTAAAAGGATGAGCTTTCTTTAATCAAACAGTTCAGGAACACACAGGCATAAACAGAACGGTGAAGCAATGCCACTCACACAATAGAGGGTGCTGGATGGAAGGCGTGGCTCTGCAAAGATCACATGACAGAGATCATTCAGCAACATCAAGAACCTCAAAGACGACTAAAGCAGAAACAAGCTCTTAAAATCCTGGACATTCATTTGGTGAAGCCTAACCCTAAATGCTGATAGTTTTGATTGAGGTTCTTAATCCTTTCCTAATATAAACATTACTTGCTATAAGGAGTGGTTTATATGTTTGTGTTAACAAATCGAAAAATGTCTTATCTGCACAAACCTGTTGTTTTGTAATCATTTCATTTTATGCTTTGTAATATCAAAATTTGCATGCATCGTTGATCTGATTCCAAAAGTTTAAACATTAAAACAGATGTTATGAGACAATCACTCCGTAGTTAGGAAGCCATTTTACCAAGTACTTTCTCATTCTTAGTTGATTAAAACTTGTGGTTACTCTGTCATTAAGTCAGTACCATTCATACTTTTTTGTATGGAGACAATAAATACATAGTTCTCTGACCAGGCCCCTGTTTTCCTCCACACATCTGTGTAGCAGCAAACTTTGAACAGGACTACTGATTGGTTTACGTTGAACAATGACTGGATTTTTTGCACCTCATCCATAGAAAGTAATTTTTAAATAGATGCTGAAGCTTGGCTGTTAAATTTCTAGAATAGATACAGTTGGATGCATGCTGAGATTAAAGCACACACCAGTGTTTAGCTTTATTTTTTTAATAGGGCTTGGGCGTCATGAAGTAATTACTTTGAGTGGCGCCATGTTGATTGCCTCCTTTACCGCTGCTCAGACTACCATATTTTCACGACTATAAGGCGCACTTAAACGTCTTTTTTTTCCCCTCAAAATGTGCGGTGCGCCCTTGGCGCGGTGCTCTATGTGTGTTGCACCTACTTTGAGACCACCTCATTGAGAGATGATGAAAGAAAGTGGCTGAATGTAAGGAGACCAGGTGTTTTTCCACTCATCACCATCGCCATTAATGTGTAACTCCATGTGTGCCCATCTCACAGCTGATGTGAAACACATGGGGAAACAAATTAAAGCTGTGCCTCGCTGTTCAACCGCTCGACATCGGTGTGAACCCGACCCAGCAGGTGCAGCAGCTGCAGCGAGCTTGTGCTACGTCAATGGTTGATGCGCCGTGATAGGTGCAGCAAAAGGTCCCCGCGAGCAGCTTGGAGAGCAGCGAGGCGCCATAGGCTGGCCGAAGCGCTTAAGCATCTGACAGCGACAGCCAATCCGCTGCTGCTGCTATGGAAAACTTGAAGTTTTGCCGCCGGAGACTCGCCGCATCAACCAAATCAGAGAAGCTGATCTTGGGAGCTGACAGCCAGACAGACACAGCGCTCTGATGACATAAGCATGCTTTTTGCAAATGAAAAGGCTGGATGGATGAGGAGATGATAAAAGCGTGCGTCGAGTGCAGGTGTATGTGTGAGGAGAGAACAGGTAAGCTTTTTCCCACGCATCACCATCAAATACCGCGCGATGCCCATCACAGCCGATATGAAAAAAAAGGTGAATCAAAATGACATGATAGAATCCCGGGGTATCCCGGACACAATGACACGAGGAACTTCAACCGCCGACATCGGGTGTGTAGAAGCCGTCGCTCAAAGTAAGGCCGCGGTGGCGTGGGGAGCTTATGGATGACAGACGGAGACCACAAGCAGTTTCAGGATGACAAGTGGAAAGGCAGCGCCGGGCAAAACACACCACCGCTTACATATGGATGGATTGTAGATGGACCAACGCGTCTCTGCTGGCTCTGTTGTTCAAGCTTTCGCAAAAGCCGCATTTATTTCTGAGGAGTCACGTTTCGCAACGAAAGTGACCTTTCGACAGCCAAGAAGGCGAATGTCTGGAGATGTCTGAGCGCAGCCGTTTGCACCAGAAACAGAGTGATGATGACTCATTGGGTTTAAGATTTGTACTGTAATAGATACATGAATAAAGCACAATCATACTCAGTTTTGCTCTGGCTCTATTTTTCTACCTGAAAACAATTCAAGCAGCAGCCTCTGAGTAGGGTCTCCTCCTCTTCACAGCGATTGGCGGGTGTTTTTTCATCTAAATAATCTAAATCTTGCAGCTATATTTGCTGTGATCAGTGGAATAAAGTAGTTTTAATATGTTTTAAGTGAAAGGCCACTGAAAACTTAATTGCAGTCAGTTCATCCAGATTATCTATTTCTGTGGGAGGCACTCAGACCCCCACATACCAGCTGATTGCACCGACAGTAGAAATCCCTTCAACAGCAACCTCCTAGGCTGGGCAGCCACAGGTTTACCGCAGCTGCTGGCGGGTGTTTTCATCCTAATAATTTAAACTGCAGGCACCAGGATACCGGTAATAAAAGCGAACATAACCTGCGTCGGCAGGTTTCAGGATTTTAAGTTAATTTAGGAGTGATCACAGCGCTGTGTCATTTGCGATGTGTCTGACTCACCGCCAGCCTCCCCAGGTTTGATTAATACTTTGTAATAAATACATGAATAAAAAGCACAGTCATACCTTCCGTTTTGCCCCCTCGCTGTATTTTTTTAAATACGCAGTAGAGGTATTTTGCTGCAATTTAGAGACATGTACTCAGAAGCATAATGCTGGGAATAAACCGCCTTGGCGTGTGTGTGTGTTAAATACAGAAAATGAATACTATAATCAACTGTTTTAGTACGGTGTTTGGTCGAAAATACGGTACTGCTCTGCTACTCTACTGGTCGCGAGATACCGTACCTCAAGTGTTTTTAATTTGATTAACACTTCACCTTAACTTCTGATTTCTTCAACCATGGTGCAAACCGCTAAGCTGTAATGTGGGCTGTAATAGCGAACACACATGATCGCCATGGGAAAACATAGAAAATGGCTTATTTTCCACCTCTTTAATCGCCTGGAGCCCAAATCCACGCTGAACACTGAGTAACCGACCCTAAAGAAGTCGCCGTTTCTCAAGAAGGCTTGGATCAAAGGCCGTAAGGACGACCCAACATAACCTTCCGCAGTATCCCGATGTCATTGGCAGAGTGTGTTCCCCTGCATTTTCATCTCCTCCTGGTAAGTTAAAGATGCACGTTTTATTTTTATAAGTAGCCTACATTGTTTCTTTCTTCCTTGCCAAGCCATGGGATCTTTTGGCGGAAAATAATAAAAACGGCACGCATGGAAAAGGCTCAAATATCGCGGAGAAACCCGGAGGGTTTAGGGAGGGTTGGCAGTTAACGCTACTAACTACACCTTTGAAACACATAGTAGTTAGTAAGTAAAAGTACATTACATGCGAGAGTGGTTGTTAGCACTAACGGTTAACAGTTACGGTTAGTTCCCACTAAGCACAGCTTACCTTCGTACGGATTACTGTGTTCCCACTGTTTGCTGGCTTTATGATTTGCAGCTCCTGAACCCATCCATTCATGAACTGCACATGAGACTCCAAGGACTTGTAGCTTCGGAACTGTTTTTAAGCTCACTCATCGGTGCTCCACTCATTGTTTGGAACTTAATATGGAAATTATTAATAATGCTGATTTGTCAGCATACCGGTCCCTGGCTTCTTCGTTTAATGTGTACCGGTAAATTCCAGATCCTTTTCGGGATTTTAACATATTTTTTCTCTCTACTTCTACATCTCTTCTTTCAACAACAACGTTGTATCAGAGCTATATTTACGTTCGCGTAGCCCTCAACATGGCCGCCACGTCCCACAATGCAACGCGGATCCCAAGCCCTATTAAAAAAACTAACAAAAGAAAGCTGTGTCCCTTCGGTTCCAATTCAACATTAGTGTTACTAAAACAAGCTGAATTGTGTGGTTTGACATGAAAACCCGTAAAAACACTCAAAGTGTATAAATGCCTTTAATCAGCACTGTTTTTAATCTAAAGACTGACCATCCGATCTTCCTGTCCAGCTTTACTGATGTCCAGAAGTCCTGTTCTTATTGCTCCAAATATCACAGCTTCCAGCCATCAGAGGGCATCAGACTTCATGCAAAGTGATATTATGGAAATGCAAAGACATACCTGCTTAACAGCTGCTTCAAGATGGATCTCTGTTGAGTGACGGTCACTTGCAGCTATATAGGATGAGAACAAGCAGGAAAGAGGTCAGAAATGAAAGGGCTGAGCAGCAGCATCTTGTTGATCAGAGGGTCACAATGAAGCATCCAGAGTCAAAATAAATACTTTGTGCTTAATCTTGCTCTATGACCCTTTTAGCACACACTTAAAATGTTACTGATGTGTGATTTGAAAAGTATATATTTTAAAGTATAAAGAAATTGAACGAAAAAGAAAAGCTATAATAACTGCTTAAAAAGTTTAAAAAATCAACACCCTCGCCCGTAAAGTGAACCACAGGACAGAGCTCTGTAGTGACCTTTGGAAAAAGCTAATAGCTAACAGATGAAGCTCTCGTTTAGCCTTACCTTCCGGTATATGTTGCTCATTTTCTCTCCGCTGTATTTAAGAAAAACACCATATGAGTAACAGTAAAGCTAAATACTTCAAACAAACACTAATTCACTTTTAAAAACACATCTACAATGCGGCGGCTGGAAACGGAAGTACTGAAGGAAAGGTGGAACGTCATATTTTCGGTCCGTAAAGCACAATATCAAAATACATGGGTTCCGCTTATGTTTTTTTTTTCCAATACAATTTTATTTTTATTTGTTTCTGCAAAGAACATTACAGAGCAACCATATTGCACTATAGGCATTCTTAACAACCATTTTTTTTTTTACAGACATTTTCTGAAGATTAAAAAGGACAAAGGCTTCTCGAGTTTTGGTTGCTTTCTTATTTTCTAAAAAATGTATGGTGCCAATGTATTGTTTGAGTTAATGCTTAAAAGCAGTACTGCACGATTTGGAGCCTCTATGTTTGCATTTATGTATAAAGAACTTGGCCATAATAATCAAGTCAATTACATATACCTTATCTGATCTCTTTGGTTGAACCTTCCCTTGATGCCGAATAGTATAGTCTTCCAAAATAAAATAAAATCTTTGTCTATTTTTCTCTTAATTAAGTAATAAATGCCGAACCAGAAGGACTGGATAAGTGGGCAGTTCAAGAATAGATGAACAAGTGTTTCAGGATTATTACAGCAGAAGCTGCAAGTGACATCAATGTTTTTTAATGTGTTTGTGACTTTGGTAGGATAAATGTTATGGATTATCTTAAATGATATTTCTTTAGTTTTGTTAGTTATCAAATATTGATTTGGAAGCAGCCAGACTTCTTTCCAGTTGACGTAATCCAAGAATCTTCCCCAGTGTGAGATGGCATAAGGTATCACTTTAATGTTCATTTGAAATAAGGCTGATCCTGACTGATTTATTTTTTGAAACAACAAAACATATTTTTCCTACAGAAGAATTCATTGGTGATAACAAGGACAACTGAGAAATGTTTAATTTAAGATGTGAGCAGAAAAGCATACAAATAGTCAAGAGGTGGATTCAAAGACTTTCGCTTAACTCTGGAGAACGGAAGATTAAATTTCAGTTAAAAACTCCTCATGAGAAAAGGCAACCAGCTTTGTTAAACAACTGAGCCATGTTATTTGTGCACAAGACTTTTGAAACCACACCCAATAAAAAGAGATTTATGCTTGTATAGAATGCCCCTGTTATCTGCCATAAGATACCCATGAGGAGAAGTTAAAAGTTTATAGATCAGAGTCCATGACAAGACGGACCGGGCGTAGAAAAGCTAATAACTTAATGGGAATTTTTATCAATATCATAATTGCACATTATAAAGTTTAATCCACCAAGTTTAGAAATCATATGCAAAAAGGTAAAGCATTCCAAATAGAGTTAGGATATTTGTATATATTTTTAGCCAATTAAATTTTTAAAGGGTTGTTAAGAGTAGTAGGCTAAAAGTCTAGAGTTAAGACCACCTTCATTGTATGGATTCATGAGAAATGTTTTTTTTAAATAGTGAGTCTTATTTCTCCATATGAAGTTAAATAACATTTTTGTCAATGTCATTTGTGAAATTTTTTCCCCTAAATGGAGAGATAAAGCTGCAAAAGTCAGTCGGAAATACCTTCTGCCTTGGTTATTAATACTCTCCCTTTAAGAAAAGAGTATCTCAAGATCCATGTATTAGCTTTCTTTTGAGTTTTCTGAATAATGGCCCCAAAATTCTAAAGATGCTCTTCTTTTGTTGATCTTAGTACTATACCCAAGTAAATTTCACTTTCATCATTAACCATTATATTAAAAATGAGCTGGTGGAGCATTCCCTTTATAGCCATGGAAAGCTCACATTTATTGACATTTACATATAATCCAGAAGCTCATGAAAACTCCTTTAATGATTCCAAAGCACAGAGACCTGATTTTAATCTTCAAAAATCAAGAGAGGGATGCCTTGAGTATCACTAGATTTAATATGCCCGCTTAAAAGCCGAGAAACCAGTAGAAAAGGTAGTATGGAGAACTGGGCTTCCCTGTCTAATTCCTCTTAAAAGATCAAATCTAGAACAGGTTCCACCAGTTAACTTTACTGAGCTATTACCGTTTTTGTACAGGGTTCTTACTGACAGTGAAAAATAATGTCTGAAACCAAATTTACACAAGGAGTCTAAGATGAATTGATGTTCCACAGTCTCAAATGCTTTATAAAAGTCTACAAATAACAGAAATCCATCATTTTTCAATAGATCTGAATAATCTAAAATATCTAGCACTAATCGTATATTGTTGCTTATGTGTCTGTTGGTCATAAAACCTGATTGTGTTTCATCTATTATGGAGTTTAAGACACACTTAAGCCTTTTTGCGATGACTAACGCAAAAAGTTTTATAGTCATTATTAAGGAAGCAAATGGGGCGCCAGTTGTCCAGAAATAAACTATGTTTATAAGGTTTGGGAATCAGTGTAGTCAGTCCCTGAGTCGTTGTGGTTGGGAGACTTTCTTCACTAAGACTCTCTTTATAAACTTGAAACAGAAAAGGGGCTAGCTCAGAGGTGAATGTATAGTAAAATGATGCTGTTAGTCCATCAGTTCCAGGAGATTTGTTGTTTTTGAGAAGTTTAATAGCATTCAATGCTTCTTGATATGAAATGGGTCGATTACAAAATTCCTTATCAGGCCTGAGAGAAGTTTGATTCTTAAAGTTTGTAGAAATTTGAGCAGAAATGAGCTATTTCAGTGTAGTTTTCAGTGATAATTCCATTGATATTTAATTTATTAATAGAATTATTAATAGAGTGATGCTTTTCAAGATTAAACAAATTAGAATTTTGTTTTCCTTCTTCCAAGCATTTTTATCTTGACCTAACAAAAGCTCCCTTTGCTTTTTGATAATATAGTTCATCTAATTTATCCTGCAGCTTTGTTAACTCAATTTTCTCATTTTCTCATCATCCTGTAGTGTCCGGATTTTTCTTGTAAAAAGAGTAAATATTTTTTAATATATTAACCTCTCTCGCACTACCATGTTTTCTAATACTTTCTGGGTTCGCTTTATGTACAGAGTAAGCAAAGTTCCTCTGGTCCGCTCAGTGGTGCATTCAGAAAAGGTATTTCAGAATAGCCTTAAGGAAACATCGGCCACCCACATCGCTTTTAAACCTTCATAAAAGCATCACGTCCTGTTCTATCACCTCTGAAATAGGATCATTCATAAAACTAAATCAAACATTTTGAAAGGTTGAAACCCAAAGTTCTATTGAGAAAAATCATGGATGGATCCTCCAATATTCCATCTTTGACGCATTTGATCTTAACTGTTAAATGGTTTTTGTTCCCAGAGCTCGCTCCACTCTTCCATCAGCATCTGGGGGCTTGGTATCAAACTTTTAATGCTAAATGTACTTTCTACATTGTTTTTATCTCTTTTTGGGAAAAAAGACATTTTTTATACACATTTTTCTTATTTTATGTAAGATCGAGTGAAGATCTCAGGTTCTTTTTAAGACTAGGAAAAGGAAATATGAGCAAAACTTTAAAATTGTAGTAATTAACGGAATAGGTTAAAATCATTTTTCAATTACTTCCTTTTCAATAGAACAGTGTCTCGATGGGCTGCTCCTGACCATCATATATAGTTAGTCAGACCCTCCTTTTCAAAAATTAAACCATCAATGAAGATCCAATTAAATGTCCAAAATCAAATGTGCTTTTTTTTAGCTTTTCAGTAAAAAACTGTAGTAAATTTCTACTAAGATCAGCATTTGACCTAGAATACACCCTGAGACCATCACTGATGGGTCCCATTATATTTTATGTAGCTTGTGTCAACAATATCAATGCTGTACTAAAAGGGGAGAAATAAAACACTCCTTTTATGAGGTGAGTATAACGGAAGAGCAACAAAATTAATATGGAACTTAGAATTTATTAATACCAGGTTTTATCTTATTTCTTCCCAGTCTCTCACATTAGAAGAAAAATGTATTTAACATTCTAATATTCCAGGCTTAAGGTAGCATATTATTGATCAAGTGCAAAATGTTTCATCACCTAAAACTTCTAAGATTTCTGTATGAAGTGTGCATAGAAACAATTTCATATACAATGCAAACACTGGTTTTAAAGCGTTACTTCTATGTAAACTGTTATAGATTGCATTTCTTCCACTTGTTAAACAACATTCTCTCATTTGTAATGAATAAACTAGCTTAGACAGCTTGTTCAAATACTTCTGACCGGATGTTTACTTTCCGTTGTCAAACATGCTGCCAAACCAAGACTAAAGAGTTAATTTTTTTTTTCTACTTTTAAATAATCTTTTCTTATCAGGCACGTCGACAGCTGGCCTTTCTAGAAGATGCTTCCCGCGCTTCCTCAGGAAAACATCTTGGATTTAGGAAAATATTTATCAAAGTGATAGAAAACAAAGCATTGCAGCCATGCAGAGGTTTTCTACATTCTGTCATACATTCATATTTGTTGATGTGAGCTGTTTCACATCCAGCAAATCTCTTATAAATGACTTCCATCAAGTTCAGCCTTCTGTCAGTTTTCATTGGCTTCTGTGAATCCAGCTGAGGGGGTCAATCTGCTGCTGCTGTAGCAACAAATGAAAAACCCTCTACAGCTAAACCATTCTGTCTTCCTCTGACTCTTCTTCCTCTACATCCTCATCCTCATCATCTTCCTCCTCCTCCTCCTCCTCTTCCTCCCCTTCTTCCTCCTCCTCCCACGGGCTCAAGTCGTGGTCAGCCAGATCATTGTCATGGACCTCTTCCTCCTCTTCATCACTCCTAATTTCATCCTCGCTGCTGTCATCAAGGTCATCTTCATCGTCGTCTTCATCCTCTGCAGCCTCTTCCTCGTTCTCCTCATGATCTTCTTCCTCCGTTGGATCAGACAGGCTGCCTGATGGCCGATTGCATTAAGAGAAATGAGATTTTCTGTACATTGTAGATGTAGGAAACTAAAGGATAAAACAAAAGACGTACACAAGGAGTTGATCCCAGAGATGATGTGACACGGAAGATCATCAAGAAATCTGCTCATTTCTTCCTCCATCCTCAGGCTGAGGATCTCAGTCTCCATTTCAATGTACTCTGGGTAGAACATGTTCTTCCTAAGCTGCTTTCGGCACCTGGTGAGGAATAAGACACAGGATGAGTATACAAAAAATAAGGGATCCTCTATAAGTTGTTATAAATCCAAATATATATTTTGACTTATAAGAAATGCTTGCAAATCCACAAAGACATGATGAAAATGGATAGAAGTGGTACATACTGTTTTCCTGTGGTTTTATATGCCTGAAATTAAGATGAAAAACAGAATAAATTCAGCAGAATTCAATACAGGGAATTGGTTCTAATCAGTCTCAGGTTTTAAGTTCAATTTAATTTAATTTGCATTCATAATTCTGTTTTTTTTTGTTTTGTTTCTTCCAGCTAATAGTTATTGTAGGTTTTAAATTGAATTCATTTGAATGTTTTAGCTTTGGAGCTTTAATCATTAAACCTTAAAATAAGTTGGAGGAAAATCTCACCTCGACAAAGTGGAAAGGGTCGTTTTCCTGCATAAGGCTCTCGATGCCGCAGCGCACCTCTTGGAGGCGAGCTTGGTCCTGGCAGATCTTAGAGATGTTCTTCTGAATGGCTGAGCCATTGGTTTCACACTGAGTGCGCATGTATTCTCTCAAAGTGAGGATGAAGCGCTGCACTCTGGTCTTCATGTCCTCCTCCAAAAGAGTCAAACAGCCCTCTGCATCATCTCTGAACTTCTGCATCAGACAGTAGACATGGAGGACGACGATAAAAAACTCCACATCGAATCATCATAAGAGAACCCAAAACACAGTTGTCACAATCTATTTACAAACAACTTTCCCCTTCAACCACTGCTATACATCTGAGGAAACTTAAGTATTTGAAAATAAGTTTTGAGCAACTTTTCTGTGACCGATGAGGCTGGTTTGTAGAAATAACTGTTTTTAAGAAGTCTGCCTTCTCCTTTAGATTCAAGGTATAAACAATCTTCCATCCATGGTTGCATTGGGATGATGCCAATGTCCAGCAGTCCATGGGCGAGAAGCAGGGTCCACCCTGGACCGGCTGCCAGTCCATCACAGTCAACAAATTGATCTTCCAGATTACAGTTTAAATATTATGCCTCGGCAAAATAAAAAAAATAGATTCAATTAATAAGTTGGAAGGTTTTTGTTTAAAAATGAAAAAAAAAAAAAAAATAAATATATTTTTTGTATAATGCCGCAAATGTTGCTCCCTGGAGCTTCAGTAGCTGGAGTATTACTTCCACCGTGCAGTTCGGCAAGCAACATCATGGCTACTGGGAGAGTGGGAAGTTAGTCCTGAAAAAAGGAATAAAAATTATCCCTTGTTTGGAAAAGGTTTGGGTTGGCTGCCACAGATGTCACACCTACGCCCGAAAGGTGATGAAACAGACAGACATCAACTTGAAATGTTTTTGGAAGGTAGGGTAGTTAGCAAAACGGTTAGCTATAAGGATGGGAATTTTCTGATGGCAAAAAAATTGACTTTATGTGGCAATTTTCTGATGATGGAATGTTTTTATTATGAACATGCTGGATTACTTTTTATCCGTAGACCCTTACGGACAAATTAAATGTAAAGAATCTAAGATTGGATATTTAATACGGCCTCTGGATCACTGCAAAGGTAAGAAGTCGAAGTTTTATTTTAAAATTCGGATTTAATATGCTGCTATATCTTTGTTAATTGTGCTTTGATACTCATGGTGTCTAGGAAATGAACTTGGTTGTTGAATTGTGGAGAATCTAAGCTTTCTAAAGATGTATAACATGTCTATATTGGTAAAAGTTTAACTGTTGTTATTTTCAATTGTACTGCTGTGTTTAATGTACACTACCGTTCAAAAGTTTGGGGTCACATTGAAATGTCCTTATTTTTGAAGGAAAAGCACTGAACTTTTCAATGAAGATAACTAGTCTTAACTTGCAGTTGAATTACACCCCATACATTGCTAATGTGGTAAATGACTATTCTAGCTGCAAATGTCTGGTTTTGGTGCAATATTTACATAGGTGTATAGAGGCCTATTTCGAGCAACTATCACTCCTCCTTCTTGCTCATTGGCTCAGAAGGCTAATTGATGATTAGAAACCCTTATGCGATCATGTTCACACATCTCAAATCTGAAAACAGTTTAGCTCTTTACAGAAGCTACAAAACTGACCTTCCTTTGAGGCAGATTGAGTTTCTGGAGCATCACATTTTGTGGGGTCAATTAAAAGCTCAAAATGGCCAGAAAAAGGAACTTTATCTGAAACCCGACAGTCTATTCTTGTTCTTAGAAATGAAAGGCTATTCCATGTGAGAAATTGCTAAGAGGAATTGAAGATTTCCCTACAACGGTGTGAACTACTTCCTTCAGAGGACAGCACAAACGAGGCTCTAACCAGAGTAGAAAAAGAAGTGGGAGGCCATGTTGCACAACTGAGCAAGAAGATAAGTACATTAGGAGTCTTTAGTTTGAGAAACAGATGCCTCCACAGGTCCCCAACTGGCATTTTTAAATAGTACCCCCGCAAAACACCAGTGTCAACATCTACAGTGAAGAGGTGGCTACTTGGGATTCACAGGCTTCAGGGGCAGAGTGGCTACATACTGAAAAAGGCATATCTGAGACTGGCCAATAAAAAGAAAAGATTAAGATGGGCAAAAGAACACAGACATTGGACAGAGGAAGACTGAAAAAAGTGTTGTGGACGGATCAATCCAAGTTTGGTGTCTGGATCACAAAGAAGAACATTTGTGAGACGCAGAACAAATGAAAAGCTGCTGGAAGAATGCCTGAACGCCTACCTGGCTAAGGGCCATGGTGGAGGTAATGTGATGGTCTGGGGTTGCTTTGGTGCTGGGTGGGGGATTTTTGTACAGGGTAAAAGGGATTCTGAATAAGGGAAGCTTTCAATTCATTTTGCAACGCCATGCCATACCAAGTGGACAGCTTTTTCTTGATTGGAGCCATCCTACAACAGGACAATGACCTCAAAACACAACCTCCAAATTTTAAACTTCTCATTTAGGAGTAGAAGCAGGCATGGTGGCTCCTATGGGTAATGGAGTAGCCAGCGCACAGTCCCCAGATCTGAACCCCATTGAGCTGTTGTGGGAGCAGCCTTGACCTAGAATGCCAAAGGTCTGCAATGCTGTAGTTGCTGCAAATGGAGGATTATTTGACCAAAGCAAAGTTTGATGTAAAAAAAAAAATATTTCAAATACAAATCATTATGTCTAACCTTGTCAATGTCTTGACTCTGTTTTCTATTCATTTCACAACATATGGTGGTGAATAAGTGTGACTTTTCAGGAAAACACAAAATTATTTCGGTGACCCCAAACTTTTGAACGGTAGTGTAAATATGCACAACAGAGCGCCAGCTATCAGATGGATTCCTAGAGGTTAATAAGTAGGGGAGAAAATCAGAAAAAAAATTGTAATTCGAATGAAAAAATAGAGATTTTATTTTTAGGCCAAATTGCCCAGCCCCTGCTAAAAAAAAGGCAAAGGAAAAGAGGAAGCACAAAAATATGCTCGTATTCCAATTCTCTGAATTTCTGTGCGCTCCGAGTCCGAGCTCGATACAGTCGACCGGGGTTCGAATCAGACCTGTAGTTCTTTGCCGCATGTTTCTCTTTACCCCTTTCCTGTCAGCTTACTGTCGAAAAAACAAGCCATTAGAAATGTAAAAACTAATAAATAAAAAAATAAATAAAAGAATGGATTTGATGAGAACAATTTCAAGTTCTTGTGAATTGAGTAAATTTTGTTCTGAAATGATTTAAGGCTGTTAAATACGTTGATCTGATCTTTATTTTAAAGCTCCAGCTGAAACAAATCCTATAATCCACCAACATCTCACAGCCCTTCCTTTCACACTAAGTTTTGCTGTCAGCGCTGTAGTCTGGGAAACCAAAACCAGCTTTGGTTCCCTTTCTGTGCTAATAGCCGATTCCAGTTTTCAGAGATTTGCTTTTGCATCGTTATAGCTGTGGCTTCAGATGGAAAACAGCTGATTCCATGTGACTGCTGCAAAGCTCTTGTTTTCCAAACAGCAGGTTTGTCTGTGGTTGTTGTACCTTGTTTTGTCGCTCCTTGTCCTTCTGCTCCTGTAGTTTCCTCTCCGCCATGCTGTTCTTCCTCTCCAGCCTGTATAACTGTTTATCCAGTGAACTCTGGGGAATATTAACAGCAAAGTGTTTCATAAAAACATTGTAGGACATAGACTTCAATAAGATTCTCATATAAACACAGATATATATATGGCAGCAACAATGTTTGGCCTCTACAGCTGCTGAAATCCTTGTATGATTTCAATCAAATAAAAGTTACCTTCATAACTAAACATCCTGTTCTAAGGTAGTTTATCGTATTTCATTTGGAAGTTAAATCCTGTCTGCATCTATTTTGGTATTTTTGTGGTATTTTTCTTCCACTGCAGTGAATTGGAAGCATCTCTATGGAACCAGTTCAATAGAAAGAAGGTTATTAATCATTATGATGCTATTCCTTCATCTTGATTTTAGTTTCGAGACTTTGCCTTTACTTTGCATTGTTCAGATAAGTGGAAGCTTATCTGAGCCAGATACATAGATACAAGTTTGTTTCATGAGCTCATGTTACATATTACATTTTAGAAAATGCTAATTCTCAATATCCTTACCTAGATGGGTATTAAAAATGAAATAAAGCATAAAATAAAACATAGATTAAGAGGCACAATATGACTGAGTTTTTTAAGAAGGACCCAGCTGGTCTATCCAGTCAGTTCAGTGGACAAAGGGATTGGCGCCATGAAACGAGAAATATAATTGACGCGATGATATTTTCCGTCTCTGTATTTGATGATTCCCGCACTGAGCTCCACTGGCCTTGGTGCCCATAGTCCTGAGAGGATTTACCAACTCAGTAAAGTGGGATTTCATGGTGCATAATTAAAAACAACTTGAAGGGATTCAATTTCATAAACTTTTCAAAAGTTAATATTTGTTGTTTGGTAACAATTTGGACATCTGAGTGCAAAATAGAGACTTTTGAACAAATGGTTAAAGTGTTTTCTTTCCTTCAGATTCCATTCGCAAAAATTGGACATCTCAAACAATTGGACAAGTCAAATAATGTCTGTAGTTCGCTACACTTTAGCTTATGAGCATTAATACCTTCATCCCATTCATAAAGACACAAAAATACTTTGACTTTTTGTTTATATACTGGATCTTATTTTAGTAGCAAATATGGTTGAATTCCAAGTTATGGAAGGAATGTTTTAATGTCTTCCATGCTCTCAGACCGGATCTTTTCATGGGATCAAATTCATCATTCATAAAATGATCAAACCACATGAGATGAGGGTGGACTGTTAGGTAACAGTGAATAAATGTGACCTGCTCCCAGACTTAGCAAGGTTTATGTGATGTAGGCCCTTCCTGTAAGAACTGGGATTCAAATATGGTCCCCAGGGTCGTGTGAGCACCACTTCATTATGACTGACCTCCACAACCAACTACAGCGCCGTAGAAGCCATTATGTAGCATGAAATAAAACTGACCATTGTGCTGAAGGACTAGAGTATACCTGTCTCACTGCATGCAAACCATTGCTCTGGTTGTTGGCGCTGCATACTTCCATACCAATTTGTAATCATAGCAACATATATTTTCTAAGTCCAGGATCGGGTGGTTGAGTCAGTTTGTGAAACAGACCTGGTTCAGCGTCTGTCTACAATGGTCGGTTGCACTATTATCCCAGATGTGAGAACAAATCCTGCAGTTTAACTGGATGCAATCAGCTGGTTTTAAGAACGTCTTAAGAGCCAATCTCACTGACACCTGATTCAATGATTCTGTAAAGAGCTTTCAGGTGACAGTGCTGTGAACTGGAGCTCTATGAATAACAATGAATTAAAAGGAAAAGCTCCTAGAGGGTCCTGTTTGTACCTTTTTAGGGTCCTTTTTCATGGTGTTTTTCAGAGTCTTGATGGTGTGTCCTAGTGGCCTCCTCTATAGTGCAAGCGTGTTGCGACAATTATCTTGTCGTATCCAGTAGTAGTATCTGGAGGGGAACAGGAGATAAACACATCAGGTGAGTTTTAAAATTCGGGAGTCCCATGTGGCGAAAAACATTTATTAAAAAATGGTAAAAATGTTTACCGTAGACCCCGAGGCTGCAGCCATGATAATCACATTTAATTAATTTTAATGCCAATTATGGCCTTTTTTTGGTTTTGCAACACTAGTAGCTCAATTTTCAACAGTAGGCTGACAGGAAAGGGGGAATGAGAGGCGTGGGAAAGGACAACAGGGATTCGAACTTCGGGTCCCAGCGTCAAGGACTAAGGCCTAGTAGATGCATAATTAACCACCGCGCCACCTGTGGAAAACCTGTTATATTTATTCTGACTCTGCAGAAGCAGATCACAGCTTTTGAGCGCAGTAACTTTTTCTGTGCAAGCTTCAGGATAAGCTACTTCCGATTGGTTGACGAAGCTGCGAAGTTCGGGTTTTCAACTCCAAAAGCTTTCAACCCTTTGGACATTATGTTCCACCATAAAAGAAGACCAACTCAGATTCTACTTTTATATTTGGGCGCAAAATCCTGGATGGCCCTAAATGTCTACAAATGAGAAGATAAAGGTGGAGATTTTTTAGAAGTCCCAATGAAGCATTCCCTGACTGATGTTGGCTCTTGGCCCAGTGTGTGCCTATTATTAAAAATGTTGGTAAAGTAGATGCTGTCTCAGGTATGAAAACTCAAATATCAAGTAAAATCCAGGTTTCAGCAAAAGTAAAGCATATCTTTTCAATATCAGTATATTTTGAAACAGTAATAAAATGCCTTTCTAACCACTTCAGAGTCAACTATCTTCATATAATTGTTGTGCAGTAATGTATTTCCAAAATTTACTCATTAATTTGTAAATTTCAGGATTCACTTAAAAATATTTACCTCAGTCTGGTTTTTGCCCAAATTACCTGTCTGAGCTTCTATATCCTTACACACCTCTCGTTCTCTTGAAACAGCTGACCGGTTTGCAAAGCACAAACTCAGAGGGAACCAGGCTTTTTCTGTTCAGCTCTTAAGCTGTGGAATATCCTTCCTTTGGGCATAAGACAGGCCTCTTCAATGACAGATCTTAAATCTTAAGGCATATTTATTTTCTTTGGCTTTTGACACAATCTTAGAAGTTAACTTTGTTTATTTCATTATTTTATTATAGCTTTTGTTTTATTACTACTTTATTGTTTTATGATTGATCATATGTATGTTATGACTGCATATTTGGTCTTGTTGAGCGTTTGAAGTGCTTTATAAATGAATTTGGTATTGTATGGACACACATCTCAAATTTCTTAAAGTATTGTGGGACCTTTCAAGAAGCATCCATTATAGACTGTGCATTAAAATCCGACGCCCCGATGATGTAAAAAAAAGTGTTTGGCGTGAATGCAGCGGAACCGTGTGGTCTGAAATGACATTTGTTGAATGTTCTGTGTTTGGTTGTATTTTTTTTAACCCCATAGGACTGCAGAAGTAAACTAGCCTTGGATTCAATTTTATGACATCATTTTTATACAACTGGAACTATAAATATTCCAGAAGTCAGCAACTTTACAGCTTTATGGCAAAACAAAAGTTTGAACCATTTTTAGTTATTTCCCCTCCTACCTATAGATTTCGTCGTGATCCAGGCACTTCCTCTTCCAGAAGTCCTGCATCGGGTCCGTGAGAGGATGTTCTCGAAACGCCGGCAGCTCCAGGTGCGGCTTTAGGTGGTTTTGACACATCGACACCTCACACTTGAGGCATGTCTTGATTGCTAAGGTGGACAAAGAGGCTTCCTTCTTGTCCTTGCTTTCCAAAGAGATGGAGGCATCAGAGGAAGCATCTCCAGCGATGCTGAATCCTGAGGCCTCTGCAGCAGCAGGATGGCAGTAGTCGCACTGAACATCAACCCCAGTCTTTACTCGCTGCATCGTTGAAGAAAGCGATTCCTGGGCCACTGAAGCCGAGGCTGCTGCAGCCGTGGCTCTCCGCCTTCGACGGTAGTCATCAACAATGTTAGCTAGTTTGAAGTTTTTCTGGAAGTTGGTGCCACCCCGATGGCTTTCCCGGCACTCTGGACAGCGTACCCGACCTCGTTCCGCCTGCCTTTTCAGACGATCCAGGCAGGCTTTACAGAAGTTGTGCCCACAGGGCAGCAGGTGGGGGTCCCGGTATAAATCCAGACAAACTGGGCAGGTGAGCTCCTCATGCAGGACGCTGCTGTGTTCGAACTGGGCTGAAGCCATGATGCATCTACAAAGCTGTGGATTCAGAGGAGGATCCAGAAGACTGAGAAAACTGTCATAAGACAAATCCATCAGAGACAAGGTTTTTTTCTAGGACTGCACTTGTGGCATCTTTAAAAAGCCTGACCGGACTATTCCAATCTTTTCTTTATGACGAAAATTTCAGTTGATATAGATATCAGATAATAAGTTCAAGATCTAATTGTGAAAAAAACATTAATCAGTACATAGGAAACAAAAATTTACCTTATAACTGCTCTCAAATATAAATGGAAGTCTAGCACATTGACAGAGGGAAATTAGACCATCACAGAATTTCACATGTATCAGTGAAACAGATCCACCCTACAATTTTTAATATTTAAATTTTACAATAATTTCACAACTTTATAAATATTGTTACCCTTGGTGGACCTGATTTTTTGCTTTGGTGTTAAAATGAAACTAAACTGTGAGCTTAGGTTTAATGTTGTGATTTTGGAACAGTCTGTGGATAAAAATGGATTTCATCAACCAAGAAATGTTTAAATAGAAACAAGTAATGGAGGCCATTTGAATCTTAAGTCAGTTAATTAAATACATTAAAGTTGTGGATATATTAGCAAAGTGCTCATTTCTAAAGTAGTTAAGGTTTTGGTATGGTTATTTGAAAAACAAAAACAAAATATAAAACACAGTTCAGATTGTATCTGGTATCTGACATTTAATAATGATATAAAACAAAATCAAAAGCAAAAATATACATCTGAGTTCCAAGACTGCGCCTTAAATACTATACAGAAAGGCATAAAAAAACCCCATCAAAATAAGAGCTATTTGGAAACAAACACCAGCTGACTAAATAAAGCCTTGAAAAACTGCAGTCAGCTGAGTTAGCTGCTGTGTTTAAAGGCTATGACACTGGAGATAAGCTGGAACCTGCTGTTTTTCACTTTAAATGAAAACAAACTACCGTTTCCTGCTCTGTTTCTGTCACAGTTTGGTTTAGTTTAACTGACAGCCCGGGCCTCTACACGGATTGATTCAAACAAATTAAAGTAAATGTGTGAAATTCTCGTCGGAACAAGCCGCTCAGTCAACCGCCAGTTAGCAGCACTGGCCACCTGCTCTAATCTGCATTAGTTCCGCCTCTGATAAGCTAAAGCAAAAGAAGTCAAAAACAGACACTTACAGCTTTTTATCTCTATAATGTAAATGTTTTATGGAGTCTAAACGTCACAGGACTGCTGGTCTCCAGGGCAGTAGATATCTCTCGGTGAGGCTAACGCCTGAAATCTGGAAGCCGCGCTACACCTGTCCTGCTTAGGCTAACGCGTTAACGTCACAACTCAGCTCTTCCTTGTTTCCTGACAGATAAAGCCCTGAAACACTCCGGTATTAACCCTGTAAACAGTTCAACCAGTGGCCGTTCAGCTTACCCGTCTGGAGTTTTCGGTCTCTAACGGGAACTATCGAGGCGAAGCGCTCACCTGTATCCAGACAAACGAGCACCGAACTGAAACCAAAGCAGAGCGGAGAGCTATGGCAAGCCTGCCATAGAGAGCAGAGTGATGCGGGGGAAATGATGCCTTTAGTGACCGTCGGAACTCTAAGAATCAGACCGACCGTTAATACATTTTTACAAGCATTATAGATATAGACTTGCTGTGTCAGGCGTTGCTCAAAGTACCGTGACAGTTGCTATAAACCTCAGAAACTAATTCATTTAGTTGGTGTTTCTGTTGAGTTGATTTAAAATTATACAATTTGCGTGTTAGACATTTTTTGTTGTTTTATGGTTAAAACATGACTGTTCTACTAAGTAATCGTTTTTTAAGTGAAAACGCTTGTAATAGAAAAGCATAAAACGTCCTTCATCATCAAAATAATTTCTACAAGGCTGTAGTTCTATTTCACTTATTTCAGATTCAATAACCGGATTTCCAATTGTACGTAAATGTGTCTTGAACGTTTTATGTAGACTATGTACAAAACTGTTTTTAGACTTAGACAGATTTTATTTGTCATTTTGATTACACAAGTGTAAAAAAAAAAAAAAGAAACTTCATTTGGAACAGCTCTCTAGACAATTCATATTTTTTAAAAGTGCGCCTTAAAAAATTGTAAAAAAGACTAAATTTACAGTTCTATCTATCTATCTATCTATCTATCTATCTATCTATCTATCTATCT
>JAGKQL010003613.1:0-20234 GCA_018398635.1 Cyprinodon brontotheroides | reverse complement strand
TGACCTCCTGTAGGTCATGAGGCAGAATCACACGGATGTGTGACTTCCATCCAGCCAGTTGGTCAATTCACACTATCTTGTTACCTGCATCCTCCCAGACAATGATTACTGGCTCTTCTGTTTTAGGCCCGCCTGTTTGATGTTGTAAACTGTTAATAAAAGGCTTTGCCATGAAGGGATCTGTGAGAGAAGGTGATGGCTTTCCAAGCCAGCATTCTTCTCTCCACCCGGCACACGCTGACGTCACAAAATCCCGTCTCTGTGTTGATCATTTTCCTTTTAATCTTTTAAACTCACATTTCTCTGGATTAAAAACCCAACAGGGGGGCTGGTGTTAACTCCCCTCTGACCTGGGGTTCTAGTTCCTCCTTGCTAAAACAGTGGTTTTGGTTTGGTCAGTTTCAAGTTGTCAAAGCAGTTGTCGTTTATGTCAAAATGGCTCGAAACCTTGGACCCAATATTCAACAGACAGAGCTGGATGAGTTCCAACAGTCTTTATTAAAAAAACAGTGTGTGCTGGTCATCAGCTGGAGCGGGTAAACCGGGTCCTCTGTGGAAACAGAAACTCAGGTCAGTGACTAAGAACAAATGGCTAGTAACGGCTAAGAGCTATAGTCACTGACCTGGTTCAGAGTTCAGTCCGATCCCAGAGGGATGTGAGGAATCCGTGAAGGTGATGGTCCTCCCCTTGGGGCGGGCACTGCCCCAGCAGCTCTGTGAGATGAGCGGAGCTGATGCCAAGCAATGTTGAGGAGCAGCTGTGTCCAGAAGGGGATGTCCAAGCCGAAGTCGTAACAGAACCAAGTTCCAGAACTGATCAGACTAACAGAGCAGACAGGGGCAAAGCAAAACTTGGGATCCACAAGACAGAAACCAGTCACAAACAGAATGATCAGAATTATAGTCAAACGCTAGAGTTACTCTCACCAAACAAAATAAAATGGCACCTCTAGCTTGAAAACAAACAGTATATATAGGAGCTGGAACCAGGTGGATCAGATAAGCAATGATGAGAAAACAGGCAGAGTTAAACAGCTGGGTGTAATGAGCAATCAAGCCACCAGAGCCAGGACCATGACAGTTTATGAATGTTAGAACATTGAGTCAATAGTTGTTTAGCTGTGATTGTAGACTGTGGGTATTTAAGTCTCCATTTCTCCCACATCCTTTTCATATAGCCTCTCTAATTAGGGTTATTTAGGTAGTAACATTTGTTGTGATTCTATAGGCCCACCAATCAGGGACGCCATATAAATGTTGTGATTCTATAGTCTTTTCTATTCCCAGCCTGCTGAAATTTAAATATTTCTGATACTTAAGATGTTTGTGCCCTCCTGTGGGGTGAGTATTATCTTATTTAATCAGATATTATTTCAGCAGTTATATACTGTTTATGACACACAGTCCTACTACTAACTGTGTGTTGAACAATAGATGAAAGAGTGATTAGAGGCACTAATCATGGTCAAACAGTTATTTCTGCACATACATGGAATAAATTCACCACAACTTCTGTTCAAAAAACATAGAGTTTATTAACAAAAATCATTCAGCTCAAGTCAAACATATTTCAGTTTAACACTCTCAACTAAGACTAATAAAACTAAACTAAACTAAACTAACTACTATGTACAAAGAGGGCCGGGAAAAACGGTTGAAAACATATTACAGTTTAAGATGGATTCTGTGTTTTGAAACCAAAGTTTATCTGGAAAGAATTTGGGGATATGATCAAAATTAACTGCCAATTTCGAAAGGTAGGGTGTTTTCAGACGAATTCACAATGCAAATACATGAGGTGAATACAACATTGTTTGTTGCATTTCCTCTTTAATCAAGAACCAAAAATCTTTAGTTAAATGATTCTTTACCCTCTTTAGGAAGCGTAGCTAGCAGCGAATGGACATGACATCGGGATTCCATTAAATGACTCTTGGTCATGCTCGGTAATGGAAATGTAATGAGCATCTGAGGAACATATGAACACTAATGTTACATATCAGTGTTTAAATCCTTAGTGAATAAAGCTTGTCTAAGCACTTTAGCAACAGCTCAACACACATTCCTGTAGCATAGTAGCATGCAGTCTATTCTTTAGCATCAATTAGCGTTTTCTTTACTCAGCAGTAAAAAACACACGATATGATTAGCATCATCAAAAGACACATTACTTGTTCTGGCCCTAATCATGCCAGACCTGCAAACCTTTTTTCCCTGTCCAGTTGGAAAGCTTGAGTTTCATCCATTTGCAGCTCTGCAGTCATGGCACAGCAGGGTCTTATTCTGTCTCAGTCGTCTCATCAGGCTCCCATCCAGGGTATGGTTCTCATCCAGTCTGGCTCTATAAGTTCTGAAACCCAAGAGCAATGCCCCCCCAAACTTCGGTCCTCGAGAGCCGTTAGGTCCTGCAGGTTTTAGAGGTTTCCCTGCTGGTTCTGCACAGCTGATTATAATGATTGCCTGCATCTCCACTGTGGGCCCCAGTGGGCCCCAGCTTTGAGTGCAGGAGCAGAAGAGGCAAAAGAGACAGAATCCTGTGTGCTCTGTGGTTTTTCTCTGTCCTCACAGGGAGGGGGGTAGGTTTTCACACCTCTGCTGGTTTCCATGTGACTGCTTTGGCTGAAAAAAGGGGGGGCTGCTGAAGTCCCCCAGCTGTTATTCACCAAACCTGCGTTTTCTTCTCTGGTCATCCTATCATGATGAAATATGGACACTGGTTCCCACTGTCCAAAAAGTATGATCATGGCATATGGCACAACATTCCCCCTTTTGATCTGGAAATAAAAGATGCAGTTCTTTGTTTCAGAAAACACCTGGTTGCAGTGATTCCCTCAACATTTAAGTTTAGGAGCTTCATCCTGCTAGTTTACCCAATTGTTTGTTTGTTTATTCATAATTAATTGGCACGATTTTTACTGAATTTGAAGCTGATTGTTTTTTCCATCTTTAATGAAAGAATATGTTTTTTGTTTTTTTTGTTTTAGCCAAGTACTTTAAAGTTTTTAGACTGTTCTATAGTTAGTATGTTTTTTGTTTACTCTTTTTAATTTATAAAGTGCAAACAACATAAACAAAAAACAACCCATATTTCAGGGGTGCTATGATTAAATTTAAGGGTGCTTAAAAACAACTTTGGTTACATTTTTATCTTTTCCCTTATTGTTATCTTCTATGTAGAATTTATTCCAAAGCTAAAAGAAAATGTCGACTGATCACTACTATGTGAAACTATGGAAGGGGATTAGGGCCACTGGAAAAGAAAAAAAAGTTAACTGATTTTTACATATTATTTCAGTTTAATATGGGAAAAAAATCTAACTTTTATCTCAGAATTCTGATTTTTTTTTCCTCAGAATTCTGACTTTAATCTCAGAATTCTGACTTTAATCTGAGAATTGTAGATCTTAATGTAGATGGGCCCCATGAAGGCAAAGATGTGGAGCAATCAGCTTCACTGACAAAGATATGAGTTGTTTGGGAGGAACAGGAACACATTGGTGGAAAATGATGGAACTAGGCGACTTCCGTCCTTTGGGGTCCCTGCTGATGCTATTTGATTAAAAGAGGAGAAGGAGATTAAAACAAGAGCTAAACAGACATATACCCTGCAGCCTAGTAAATCCAGCCCCACCTGCCAGGCCAAAATAATTTTTGCTCGCGAAAGTGGTCTAGCCCCGATCTCAGCCCAGGCACCAAATCTGGATGGCCAATCACATACTATAGCTATTTCTGGCGCTGGAGAAAGCATGAAAGAAGGCAAGATGGCAAACACTATTGAACAGAGTTCTGATTTGATTCCGTGCTTTGGAATCAACTGGGTTTTGGAACGGATTAGACTTTGGGTTTTCATTGAAACGCGGAGCAGGAAGAGGCTCTCTACGGCCATTCATTTTAAAGACGGATCTATTCGACGCTTTTACCAACAGGCTGTTTGTTTCACTTCCCCACCAGCTTCCTGTCACGCTTCTACGTCACAGCAGTCAGTGGCTCTCAGCTGGTCAGGTTTTCAAAGTGGCGGATCTAGGGGTGGCTACTTGGGCTGCAGCCCCGATGTTTCCTCAAGAGCCTCCGGATCTCGCTTCTGGAGCTGATCAGAGAAAATGTGCAGTACTGGGAATTCACCCAGAGAGTGGCAGCATGCGCAGGAAAGCAGCCTGTAGCATTCCCTTGATGCAGAAGAAGTCCCCACTAGCTGTTGCAGTAAACAGACTGATGTCCTGGTAGAGTCCTGCACGGTCTAGTTTTACCAACCCGCACCCCTCGTAACCCGTTAGGGATGCCTACCGAACCCGAATCTCGCCACCCGCGGATATCTTCAATTCAAATCCCAACCCGACCCGACCCGTTGATATTTAACCCGCAACCCGACCCGTTAACACATGAAGTAATAGGCTATAGTACGCTACGCTGTAGAACAGCGCCTATTAACACTGCAAGGACGCAGGTGTAATCTCTGACTGTGCCCTTTTTGGAGGGAAGTCCCCACACTGCCGGCAGGGCTTCTAAGCTACAAACAAGGGTGACCCCAGTGCCTGATTAATAGAACATTTCGGATGTCCATAACAACACACACGCATAAAAAATTCACCAACTACCCGCCCGCACTAAAACTAAAAAAGACGCCCGACCCCCGACCCGTTTATTTTCATTTATGTATTTTTCACCCCGCAAAA
Organism: Cyprinodon brontotheroides; assembly: GCA_018398635.1. Classification (NCBI taxonomy): domain Eukaryota; kingdom Metazoa; phylum Chordata; class Actinopteri; order Cyprinodontiformes; family Cyprinodontidae; genus Cyprinodon; species Cyprinodon brontotheroides. The sequence goes on along the minus strand of JAGKQL010003613.1, from coordinate 15,561 downwards.
GTTATATTTTTAGCGGGTGTCTTTTGGGGGACCCACGTAGATGTAATTCGTTGCAGGACTCTAGTCCCAGGTATGTGAAGCTCTGACTGACTTCCAGACGTTCTTTGTCCTGGAGTTGTATAAAATTCTGTTCCCCTTGTGTCGGGAGCGCGCAGATGAAGCCAGAGAGGCGAACATGGCGGATGGGACCATTTTCATTCATGTCAATGTTGTAACATCCAGTTTAATCAGCAGCTGTTGTCTATAAAATTGTAAAAATAAATAAATAGACAAGGTCCTTTTAAGCTGTTTTGTGTTATTTTTTAAACGCCAAGAGAATCTGTCTTTTTCCAACTTCTGTCAATTAAGCCTGACAGAAATAAAAGTCAGAAGTATTTATCATTTTTCACTGCTGATATAAGAGGACAGAAACTGGCTGATAGCAGGACACAAAAATTAAGATTTCCAGAAAAGATGAGAGAGTAGACTCTCTGCTAAATCCCGTTCTAATGTAAAATATGACAGATTACTGGATTAAAGAAATTTCTAGTATACTACATGCTATCAAACATAACATTTTTTTGAGAATTTGGAAACAGTTGCTGTTTATTTCCTAAACATATGGGAGGAGGAGAGGAGTCTATACATATTCCTTCTGCCTGGAATATTCCGTTCCTCATTTGTTCTGCATGGGAGTGTGATTAATTGCAGTCATACAAATCTTTATGATCTGTACGTTTCCAGGACTCTGAGGTGAGCAGGAATGACTGTAGCAAAGCTCCCTCGCACCCTGGATACAAGCTGTTCCAGTCCCTACCCTCTGGCAGGAGGCTGAGGTCCATCAGGACTAAAACATTCCATCTTAAAAAACTGCTTTTTCCCATCTGCTAGCTATCCTTATTACCAAGGCTTAGGTCCTCCCGTGACACTGGACAATGTTTCTAGTTGGAGCATTACACTGATTTCTGCGTTAACGCGACAACAGTCTACTGTTTGTATATAGCTTCTGTGTATATATATATATATATATATTTTATATATATTCTATATTATTTGGTTATTTTGTTTTGTTTTTGTTCTGTTTTTACAATACCAAGTCAAATTCCTTGTAAGTGCAAACCTACTTGGCAATAAACTTGATTCTGATTCTGATTCTCATAACTTGTTCTTGTAATTACTTTATTTACAAATCTTTAACTGTGTTTACTCCTCTCATCATCAACAACAAATCCTATGGATTTGGTGACATTAAATCATTATTTGCCAAAGTTATGAGAGGGAAATCGTATATTTTAGCCACCTGATATAATCCGTTTCCCCTTTGATGATCTTTATGAAATTAATTTTCTGTTTAAATGTTTATCTAAAAATTTACAGATATATTTCAAAAGAAAAGTTCAAACCAAAACAGCTGGACTTTGTTTTCCAAGTTTGAAGATGTTTCGTTTTCCATCCAGGGAGCTTTCTCAATTCAAAATGTCTGAAGTAATGCTATTCCAGACATTTTGAATTGAGAATTGACATATTTTTATTAACTAACTAAGATTTCAAAATATAAAATAATAAATGTTTCAAACATAATATAGAAAAATAATGAAAGGTTCAAAATTCACAGGATTTCTTTAACTTTTTCCCATGTTATGGGGGAGCAGATTATATCAGGTGGCTAAAATATATGATTTCCCCTTCATAACTTTGGCAATTAATGATCAAATGTCTCCACAGAGCTTGTTCTTGAAGAAAGAAATAAACACAGTTAAAGACTTGCAGGTAAATGAATCTCTTCCCATGTTATGGAGCTGGAATTGTTATGTGTGATAGCATGTAATGCGCTAGAAATTTCGGTAATCCAGTAATCTGTCATTTTACATTAGAACGGGATTTAGTCTACACGCTCATCTTCACCCTCGGGGCTAAGCCCCTGATCTCCTAGAATCCTAGATCCTCCCCTGATTGTAATGTATTTTAATGTTATCTCTAGTTCAGGGGCAATAAAACACAAACAGTGGATGTCAAGGTTCTGGTGACTCTATATGCAGTCTTTTTTAAACTTGCTTCCAGTTTGCTAAAACCCAGCTTTTTTTAGAATAGGCTTTGCACTTCTTGTGGAGGGCTCAGCTGTCTTAAGAAAAAATTATGGGAAAATTATTCTATTTTTTGACTTCAATATCATCATCTAATTTTCTGATGAAAACAAAATTATTATGTTTTTTTTCTATCGACGTAAACATCAATAAATAAACGCTTGATGTACTTTGTATTTTGTAATGAAACTGCGGCCTGTTCTCTCAGATGAATGTTGAACTACCACCGTCTGACCTGTGAGGGGCAGTACTGAGCTGGGATGGAACTACGCAGCCGGAAATGCTGTAGAAAAAACGCATGTAAACAAGAAAAATGTCGCTGAGAGCAACCCAAGCTAAAGGTAATTGATGCTATTTTTAAAGACTAAATACGAATTCTGGTTTCAGGTTTTACAGTTTGAGGCTATTTTACATGTTTTCAGTGGTCTTTGTGCCCTGTATAAATAAAAATATTATATTAAATACTCAAAGCTCCAGCTAACTAAGCTAACTGAGCTTCCAGTTTACAATGCACTGCGGCTAAACAGAAGTTCGGTTGGTCAATTTGATTGTTTTTGGCATGTATTTTACAGAAATGAACGGCCAGACAGACGTCGAGGTCGACTACAAGCGAAAATATAAAACTCTTAAACGAAAATTAAAATTTCTGGTTTATGTGAGTGCTTTCAGCTTTTTTTTTTTTTCTTTTTTTAAGTAATGATGGTTTAAACCCAGAATGCATACCTTATTACTGGTTTATACTGGTTCACAGGAGCAGGAATGTTTTCAGGAGGAGTTGAGAAGGGCACAAAGAAAACTTCTAAAAGTTTCTAGAGACAAAAGGTAAAATAGTTCCTGCTTTATCATGTCCAAGTGTCCAAATTAAAAGTGGAGTAAACTGAAGTCTGGTCTGTTTTGTAGTTTTCTTTTGGACAGGTTGCTGCAGTATGAGAGGGTGGATGAGGACTCCTCAGGTTGGTACCACATCATACATCTCGTTCTGAGCTGATTTTAGTTTCCTGTCGAGTCAGACATTCTTGCTACTTTCTCCAGATTCAGATGCAACAGTTTCTTCAGAGAACAGTGAAGGCGAAGGACTAAGGGAAAGGGAAAGAGAACGAGAAATTGCTAAAAAGTAAGCCAGAAATGTATATTGATTGACCAGAAAAGGGTTCATCTTTATCTGCATATAATTCAATTTGGACTGAAAAGATCAAACAGTTTCACAGACTTTAGCGTTTTTCAAAAGAAGGTCTTTATCATTGGATTTAACCTTGTTTTTTTTTAATATCAGAGATCTTTAGAAATATTACAAGAAGATGTATTTTAAGTAAAGAAATAGGTAACTGAGTCGTATTATTTATATTAAGAATATATTTGGGCTGAAAAATTTCATCGGATTAATCGTAATTAATCAATTATTGAAATAATGATCAACTAAGTTATTAACTGGATTACAGAGACTCTAAAACATGCCTTTTGCTGACAGAGCAACCCACTTAGAAAAGTAAGTATATCAAGAGAATGAAATACATAAACATTTTGTACTTTAAGATAAAAAAAAACAAAAAAAAAACATGCTCTATCCAGAACTCCTTAAACGGAAAAGTTTAGTTTCACCTGGTGTAATTTTAAAAAAAAATCTCCTTTAAGAAACCTTTGGGTGTCTGATTTTTTATCGATTAATCAGAAAAATAATCAACAGATTAATTGATTTGCAAAATAATCATTAGTTGCAGCCCTAGAATATATGTAGAAAGACATTAAAAGTTTTTAAAATGCATTATAAAGACTTTGGTCTTTGGGTTTGGTTTCATATTGTATACAGTATATCCACAGACCCGGGAGTTTCTCTCAAAGTCATACTTTTTTGTCTTAAATAGTTTTATCAGATATCAAAATACCTTTAATTTAAAAGTCATTTTCTGGAATCTGTTCCAATCCAAGCTGACAGTTTAAAATAAACAATATAATCACGAATGAGATGATGAGCTAAATATTGGAGGTTGTAATTAATCGCGTAAAAATACCATTTTATAATGATATGCAACTCCTTTTTGAGATCTATTTAGGAGTAGGGCAGGGAAATATAAATATATGTTGTGGTAATAATCTGATTAATTTCAATAGAAAATATAACCAGCGAATAATGCTGGGCGACTAATTGATTTTATTTAATTAATTAATCTAAATTTGTTCTTTATGGAGATTTCATTTTTGGAGAATCTTTCATTTTGTTCTTTTTTTTACCAATACGCACCTTGGGCTTCCAAAACTCCAGGTGACATCAGTTCATCACTTTTTGTTGTTAGATTTTTACTCATAACTGATATTTAATCGATAATGCTAGCCTAAAACCTTTAGTGAAAAATATATTTCATTGTTTGTAGCCTTTTTTCCAGCTTGAATATTTCTGCCCTTTAAATGAAGGTCACTTCCCCAGAAAGGACGATTGAAATACAAGCTAGTTTTTGAGAGCAATTATATGTTATTTGCATTTTTTTATTATGAAACCTAAGTGTGAAAGGAAAAAAAAATCTATCAGATTTGATATGAAAATAAATAGATTTTTGAGGAATTTCACCCAGCTGTACCTGTGAAATGATCTACAGTTTCACCGAACTCCTTCAGAGCCACTAGGCATTCTGGGGAATGTGTGAAAAGGTTTATCCTCTCAAACCCTCATGGCCAAGCTAGACAAGGTTGGTATTAAAAGTTACAGATAAACAGGGCAAGCAAAAGCCCATACTGGCCCATGCCTCTGAAAAGGAAGTCATTGTTTGCTCAGCTGACCAGGCTTTCTTTCTGCCTGTTTCTAATTCTTTAGGATATTTCTAGCTGACTCAAGTTTTTAGAGGGGACTTAAGGAAACAATAAAACTCAGTGAAGGCTGAGTGAAAATGTAAAGTAAAAAAGAAACCTGGGTGTTTATTGGTTAAATTTTTTCTCTCTATCATTAGGAAAGTCACCCAGATCTAAATAATGACCTTCCATAATTGAATTGCTGGTTATTATTTCTTACTGCTGTTGTTTTTTATGACTTTAATCCATCTATGTTGTCAAGATAAACAATTTAACTAAGCAGATAGTTCAGCTCCATAATTGTTGAAGCTCTCATTTATCACTTTGACCTCCTCTGTGAATTCCTCATTCTTCAGGAGGAAAAGCAGCCCTGGAGCATGCCTTTCTTCCTCCTCCTCATCGCCTCATCTCTCTCTGCTGTCTCGTCCTGGGGTTAACCCCCTGCAGTCATCCAGTGCCGGATCTTACCTCAACACCGTGAGTTCTCCAGTTCTCGGTTATTTACCGCAGTAAAACTGCAGCCATTGTCATCTTCTCATCTGCAGACATATTCCCTGTTTACATTGATTTTTTTATTTAATGTTTTCTTTTTTATACATGTTTTTATTTTCGTTTTTATTAAATGCCTTCACTGTCCTTGTGCTCTTCGTTCTCCCGTGTTTGTATGTTTGTGTTTCTTCTATGTATGTGTGTGTGCCTCAAACTCTTCATGAAATTGTGCATGTGGTCATTTGGAATAATCGGGGTGTGCATGTGCGTGGGGCAGATGCCCTTCCCACCAGAGTATTTGGCACCGCCAGTCGAGCGCATGAAGAAAGAGAGAAAAACAAAGACGGCAAAAAACAAGAGAGAGGCCACAGGGAAGGTGAGAGGAGGAGGGGGAAAAAGGAGATGTTTACAGAGAAGTGATGATAAAAAAGATTTACTCCTTCCAACGTCTTTAGTTTTTATTGGTTTGTTTTAGAATATTTTATGCAACATTTCTCTTAGTTAAGGTACATTACCAATTTTTGTCTTAACTTTATGTACACATCTGTGACATTACCATCCGTTGCCATTCACCTTTTTATTTAAGATGTTTTTGTCCTCTTTTTGTCCCCTTTTTACATTTTTTTCCCTTCTTCTCCTTAGGTTGTTGCTCCGATGGCGGCTAACTACACGTCGCCTTCTGGAGCCGCTCAGGCAGCTAGAGGGCCCTTCAGCTGGGTTCCTAAACAAATGCTGAGCGGAGACGCTGCTGATGAGGAAGGTGAGAGCGACGGGGACAGCGACAGGGGCGACGAGGACAGAGGGGAGGGAGATGAGGCTGAGCTCGTCATTGACATTCCCAATGAGTGAGCGAGCAGGAGGAAGGAGGAAAAGGATGACAAAAAAAGACTTGATTTTTTTCTCCTGAAAGCCAAGCTCCCCCTGGTGGCTATAGGATCAATTACAGTGTGATTGGTAATGATAATTTGCAGATTACCGTATTAATAAAGCCATGATCCGGTAGTATTTCTTTTTGTGAAGGTGCACTTATTGTGCATTCCCTGGATTGAACAGATGTTTGAGTTTTTTTGTTGTAGTAGTTTTTTTTTTTTTTGTCTAACCAGCCAATTTAGTACAATCTATACAATGTTTTTCTCTGAATTAGACAAATTTTGACCTTTTAAAGGAAAAATGTAACCCAGGGTGTCTATAAATGAGGTCGTTTTGAATCCAACAGAGGAAATAGAATGCATCATTTTCACCATTTTATGCTCCAAAGCATTGGTCCAAACCGCATTTAGATTTAGTTTTTTTAATTGTCTTCATAGGGGTATCTTGATGTCAATGCTCTATATGTTCTTGAAAGCTCATAGCATTTCATCACTGTTACATGGACCACATCAAAGTTGTGATTATATGGTACTTTACTGACTCATTAATGCTCCGCACATTGCAGGATCAGTTTTTTTTTTCTTTCTTGACAGCTACAGATGTTTCGCCTTAAGCAGAGTTTTTGTCTAAATATGGATCTCTAGTTAAGGATTAACTCGAAAGCTACCACCTTGTTCAGATATAGTGGCACCTAAAGCCTTAATCTGGTTCGGTGGGGTTATTATGTGTAATTGGTCTCTCTAAAACATGTTGTACTATCATGAGCTTGTTAAATAAGCCATTACCACATACAGCATGTGTTTTATGCTACGGCAGAAGTGACAGACTTGTGTGAAATCTAAAGGCTTGCACCATTTTGGGCAGACTGACAAAACTGATGGTGGATTGTTGCAGCCTCACTGCACATAGGAACAGAGATGTTGTCAAGGAACAAAAAGCAACAACTAAACATTCGCTGTTTTGACTTTCTAGACTGTTATTAGATGCTAACAGCGTTCTGTCCCTCTGGTATGAGTATGTCTAATATGAGCTTATCTGCCATAGCTTGCTAAAATGGGCCACGTAAATCTGACTGTCTGCTAGCTGCAGCTGCTCCACATATATATTGATATTTCTCAGAAGTTTATGATGATATGACATGGTTCTGCTGCGGGTAGTAAAAGTATTACCCTGATTAGCTGCAGTTGGTAGTTATCTAGATCAAAATATTCATTTTGTGTGGTATTTGATATGCTGATCATGCTAATCAATGCCCACTTGTCTCATGACTCAGTATCTGTAATTTGATAATTTCTGCTGCTGTTTCTATGTTTCCACTGACTGTTTTATCCATTAACAGTCGGTGATCTCAACCACGGTCGTTCTTCTCTTTTTTGCTTTCCTTGGTTCAACCACCGTCTCAAAGTTTGTCATTTGTAACCATTGGTAATTACAAAGTTGTACTTGTTACAGTTCTGGACATAATTAATGCCTTTTTTAAAAAATACACATTTGTTTTTGCACTGTACCGTTGTGTGTCAATGTCTTTTTCATTTAACTCTAAACTTTTTAAAACTGAAATATTGTTAGTTTTGCTATATAAATAAAGCAATAAGAAGCTGCAGAGGTGTTGTATACCTTTATGTACGTAAAGAGCTTGAACAGCTTTTATTTAATGGTTTGATGCCCTGCTTTGAAAAATCACACCGATTTTAAGGAAATGTATTATTTAAAGTTAAGATTCAAAATAGTTTTTTTGTCATCTTAATTCATATTTTTGTCAGAAATCTATTGCTTGCTTCACCTCTGTCCTTCCAGGAATGCTGACACCACTTTGCAGAAACCTTATGTTTGCCTTTGGCCTTTTACCCATAACTCTTGAGTAATGTGAAGGCATTTCCTGCTGAACCCAACCCGTCTTGTTGTTGGGAGTGCTTGATCTTTTTTACTTTTCACTTTTTACTGTTTACTTGCTATTGCCATAATGATTTTGCAAGAGTCCATGCGTACCAGAATCAAAGTGTTTCAGCAGGCATGTTACTGATATTAGGAAACGCCAGCTTTAATCTGTGGGCCATGAAGGTGGGCGTGAGTTTAGAGTGAATGTGTTGCTGTCAGTTACGATTTAATGAGGATTTCATTAACAAACTGCTTATTTTAGAGCTCACTGCTTGATTTAGGAGCAGTTCAGATAAAAGCCATGTCTTTTTCTGACCACTGAATGCGCACGGCAAAGCACAAATGTATTTTTTTGGGAATGCAGTCCTGCAGGTAATTACTAGGTGGGGCCTGGCGATGTGCCACACCGCAATGGGAGGCAAAGGTGTAGCCGCAGAGGGAGCGGTGAGGAGCACAAACAGCCAGGAGGGTGGAACTGACAGAGGGGGGCGAGGCTCGTCACTGGAAAGGGAAATGAAGGAGTGCGCAAGATTTTGTTCCTGCAAAAAACTGATTCACTTTCACGGCTGGAAGGAGAGGGAAGGCAGGCATGGTTGGAGTTAAACCAGAGAAAGAAGCTAGAATCGGTGAGGGGGGCAAACAGCAAAGCCCATCAGCAGCCATTATTTATCTTCATCTGCAATGCCGAGACCACTGATATTCTATAAGCCTCCCCTCACTGTGTTTGGAGAGAGGGAAGATTAGCTGAGCTCACCACCATGCTGAGTCCTACAGCCAGTGCAGAAGCTGCTGCTGCCGCCCCGCCTGCTGGCACTTTCTGGGCCCAGGCCTGTCTCTTCCAGCTGAGCCAGGACTCCGGAGCCAGGCCTCACCCCTCTGCGACGGCCCCTTTCCTACAGACAGACGCCTCCTCGGGGAGCCTCAGCTGAGCTGCCCCTGCACCGCCGCTGCCACAGGCTGCCCGGGGACAGCTGTTTGCCACTCTGTCCAGGCTGACTCAGACACCACTGTCTGCTCTGCCTTTCATCTAAGCCATGGATGGACAGGGAGAGGAGGAGCATGAGGGAGACTGTGGTAAGGATGCATTGTAAAATTAAGATAGGCATTATAGAATATCTGCTTGTATATAGCTTATAAGCACTCCACTTAATTACCACCCTGTAGACTTGTTTTTCTTAGCTTTTCTGCAGGTCCAGGTTTTTACTTTGTGGACTATCTCTTTGTCTAATTCTAATAAATATAAACATTACTGATTTGAGCCCCGTAAAGGTATTCACAGCCTTGAACTACGACATTTGCGTACCAGCAGCCCACAAAACGTTACTGCCGTTTCATCGAATTGCAAGTAGGTTTAATTGTAGCTAAACTAAGTACAGTTTTCACTTTAGAAGTATGCATAAGCATTATTCAGTCTTAGCATCCAACAGCCGCTCCTATCTTCTCAGTAAGTATAAATCCAGGTGCTCCTTGAAGGCCTGAGCATATTGAACATGAAGGAACAGAGCCGATAAGTGTATTTTGCCTTGGCAGAGAAGTTTAAAGCTGATGTAGGTCATACAATACAAAGCTTTGAGGTTTCAGATAGATTTAGTCTGTCATCTGAAAATGGAAACAAGTCCTAGCTGTAGAGACATGGCAAATGTGGATAAAGTTTTGATGGCCAGATGAGACCAATGCTGAATAATTGGCCTACGGTACATTCAAAACAGTATGTACGGTGAAAAATAGACACATAGAGAACACACAACTTCCATAGCGATGGATGGTGCTGGCCGCAGCATGCTGTGGGGATGAGACTCGCAGGATACTGTTAAAGATCAGAGATATTTTTCTTCTTACTTTGACCACTAAAAAAAAAAATCTCAGTAATACAGAGCCATCATAAGTTTCCCCCCTGCAGGCTCTACCAAGTTCTGTAAAAGCCTGATAATGATGCTTTGGCATTGTTCTTTTGGAGCATGAATGTATTTAAACCTTTCAGAGAAGCAGTTCTAGAGGACCAGACTTGGAGACATGATATAGAACTGAATTTATGCCCCAAATGACCCAGTTAAAGCTCAGATCTATTGTTCCTTTTTACTAGTCTCTATTCAAAGCTGACCAACAACTTTTTGTATGACCTGCAAGTAAGAAGAGGATGATTTTCTACACAATATATTTTTTCTATCGATAATCCATATATGTTACTTTTGCTGACATTACTGCAGTCTTTAACCCACGTTTTATTTCTGAGATTAGAACAAATAATCATTTGCTTAACAACAATAAGATCAGAGTCAGAAGTCATTTGTTTATAATTACTAATAACTTATAAAGTAGCTTTTTATCAGTCTTTAAAGAGGTTCTGATGCCTTCTAATTTAACAGGTTACTTACCAGTAAATGTAAATGAAAAAATCTGCACGATAATGTATATTCCTGTTTACAGTAGAAATGTATTTTGGTGGCTAGTAATGATTTAAGCCCCGAAACCAGCAAAGTAGCTGCTTTGTTTAACATTAGTCAAGTTATGCATTACTAAGGTTTTAGGAATGCATCGTGGAGGTTCTTCGTAAAAAAGAGAAAAGGGTTGTGGAGAAGTAAAGTTTTTTTTGCTTGTTACTTTTAAACACATGAAATGTTAAACATTAACTGAAGTATAAATCACAAATTGAAAAATGTGCAGGAAAAAAAAAAAAAAAAAAGCAATGATTTGTCCAATAACAATATTTTCCCTTTTTACTCCAAGACAGAAGAAGATGGTGTCAAAGCCACAGTTCAGCAGCTCAAGGGGAGGAGCAGATCAGTCTGATCCTGGCTCACCCATAAATTCCCCTTTTCAACAGTGGGACTCAGCAGTGGCAGCAGTCATCCAGTCTAGCATCATCCCCAAGTGTGCCGCTCTAGGAGGGGGCCTCTACATCCTGACAGGAGCAGGACGACTCGGGGCAGCTGAGGATGGAGATGAAGACTGTCAGGCCAAACTGCTGTGGTCTGCAGTGTGCTGTTCTCCTCCAGAGGGAAAGGCAGCTTCAGTGTAGGGGTTAATCAAAGAGACAGAGGAGGCAGAATGGCAAGTGAGCATGAAGGAGCTGGAGGGATATGTTAGGGGGTGGCAGGAGATATTCTCTCTGAGGCTGTAGGGAGACAACAGGGGAGACGGGTTGCAGCCATAGTGGGCTTCCCAGTTACCAGCCTCATGCAAATGCTGCAAAAGCAGAGGCAGATGCAACAAATGTTATATCAGAAACTATTGACCCACATGCAAGGAAGATAAGGAGGGCAGCAAAGGGGTGCTGAAGAAAGGTCTGGATTTGATGCTAAATCACAGAATGCTGATGTTTCTGACCTTTCAGATGAAACTGTAACAGAATCCCTACTTTCTGTGAGTAGCGAAAGCAGTCATATAGTTTAACCTGTTACTGAAGAGGACTCAAACTCCTCCAGCACTTTGTCTATCTCCTGTCCACCACCTTTGTCCATCATCAAGGCCCCTCTGCACCTGTCTTCTCCACCATCACAGAGTTTCCTGCACAGGTGACACGGCATATTCAATAGTTAAATCCTGACTTTCAGGTTGCTCTGGGGAGATACAGCCCTCTGCACACACACCACTAGCAAAGATGTACTAAAACCCTAAAAGTAAAGATAATCTTCTTTTAATGAGGGTGTGATTAAAAAACCAGGAGAAAACGATAAAGGAATTATACAGGGGGAGGACCGGTCAGAAAACTGTTGGTTCAAAGCAAGCGTGTCTGGCTTTATCTAAACATGCAGAAGTGGCTTATAAGCTATTTGCTGGTAAAGCCTGATAAATAAAGAAGGATTTACAATTTACATATTGCTAAATGTTAAAACCTTACTGAACTAAAAACTGATTTATTTCTTTATTAACTTTTGACCAAAATAATCAATTTCCAGTATGCCTGGTAGATCGATTAGGCTACCGCAGATGTAGTAAATGATGCATTAATTTATCAGCTTCTCACATCTAACAGGAGTGGTAATGGGATATAGAATTGAACACATTTCTCTTTTTATGTTACAAATTTGAAATTATTTTTTTAAAAACTGCAACAAAAAAATGTTAAATACATAGTGATGTTTAGAGGGGTTGTATTTATCTTTTGTTTCTTCAGCTCATGATGATAGATGTAACTAAATTATTAATTCTCTGAAAGAATAACCAGTCTGAGCAAACTCTGGTTATTATAAAGTACCATAAAACTGCAACTTTAAGTATTCACAGAGTACTTGTATATAAAAATAATTATGTCTTAATATTCCTTTATTGGGTTTCACCTAAATTTACTGATTACAAGGGCTCTTTTAAATGACAAAGAAAAATATCGATTGAAAATAACCAATCTGTTAATGGCATGTACTTATATAGCACCTTTATTCAAGTTAGAGACTTGACCAGCACTTACACTACATCTATTCACACACTCACACACACAGATGGTGGCACACATTGTAGCCACAGCCGCCCTGGGGCTCACTGACAGAAGCAGGGCTGCCGCACACTGGCCATGGGCCCTCTGACCACCATCAGTAGACAATGCAGGTGAAGTGTCTTGCCCAAGGACACAACGGCACTGAAAGCCAGTGTCGGGCTTGAACCGCCAACCCTTCGACAGGGCAAACCTCACATCCAACACCACTGTCAGCCCATATAACTTTAACAAACATCATTCTTAAATAGTGAATGCTTAATTTATTTTAAGTAATTCAAAAAGTCTCTTTATATTCATTACGCCATCACAGGTGATTTATTTAAAGTATTTATTTCAGGTGGATGACTTACAGCATCCAGCCGTTTGAGAACCATTTTTCTAGTAATTGGAGCAAACTAAAATTGCACCGGTATAATAGAAGAACTTTTAATGCAGAAATTCTTATTGTGGGTCTAAACATGTCCATGTATTTTCAATTATTACCAATGATTATCTCTAATGACAAACTTTATAGAGATGTAAAGTAATTTTTTTTGAATCGACCTGGAAGCTACATACAGTGTAAAAAGTCTTAAAAAGCTGGCTTAAAGACAATGATGTGTCTATTTAGCTTGGATAGGCCATCCAAACTGGTCTGACCTGAGGATCTATGAAGGACTGTAAAGAGGAAGATGAGGCATTATAGACCCAAATATGCAGATGACCTCGATGCCATTATCAAAGCAGCCTAGGCAATATTTTAGAAGAACCAAAAATGTTGATTTCCTCCTCAGCACTTCATTGGTGCAACACTAAATTTATAAAAGGAGCCCTAACCACATATATAAAATGTGCACATATAAGCTCATATTCATTGTGATAAAGTCCCCTTAATTTGTCTTATTTGACATTCTGCTTTTAAAAGTTAATTTTTAGGTTTAATTATCTGCAAGATCTAATCATTAACTGAAATAAATAAAGCCCCGTGTGTTTAATGAATTTATGTTTTCATATTCTAGTTTTCCCCAAGTTTAATGTCAGTAAAGCTACATTTGAACATGCTCAGCGCTCGCCTGCTCATTTCTAGGTGTGGCCACATAGTTTCTTTGATCCCTGGCATTGTTTCTCTCCTTGCTAATCACATGCCAACGCCCTTTTCTTCTTCCCCAGGTAACTTATGTTCTTCAGGAAGATCTGGGCATTCTCTCCGCGCTGCCTGGTGACACCCTCACTCTGTTCCACCTCCTCATCTCTGACCTTCTGTCCTGGATGGGATCAGCTGCAGATATGCTGCTCGGTATTGGGGGGACCTGCTTCTCCAGTGTTTATTTCTGCACCTCCTCAATGGCAGAGGCCCTGCTGATCAGCTGCCATACTGGGTTAACAGGAATGGGAACCCTGGCTGCAGACACAGTGGGCATTTTTGGAGGCGCGCTGGATAATAGTTGGTGGGTGACCAAATTTTTTGGAGGGAGGCTGTGGGAGCAGACTGAGGGCTATGTGGGTACTGTGGCGTCTGAAATGCAGGGTCAAGCTCAGGCTGTAGGCGGGGGTCTGGGCAGGCTGGCCTGTAGAAGTGGGAGTGGAGTGGGCAATGGGTTCAGATGGGAGGGAACTTTTTATAATAGGGATGTTAGATGATTTTAGTGGAGTAAGGGAGGCGCTTAAGCAAGAATCAGAGTAAAGGATAAAAGGATTGTGCCATAAATAAAAGTAGTCTTTATTCTTGCTTTTTGTTTAGATTTTTCTAATGCACTACCATGGTTAAAAAACAACAAAAAAAACACTGATGTCATTTGATATGCCTTGCAGTTTTTTTTTGTTTTTTAGGTTTTTTCTTCTAAATAAATGGAATGAATTTAAAATGTTGCACATTGTTGATCACTGTGGAAAAGCTGGCTGTCAAATATCTTGTTGCACCTTCAGGTCTGATTAAGAAAAACACACTGTTTTCACTGTGCTTTGGGATGGAAATGCTCAACTCCTGTGTGTTTGGTTTTTTAGCACCTGTACAGCTGAATAAAAAGGAGAATGCTTGCTTTCAAGACTTAACATTTGCTTTTATTTTTTTCAATTTTGTATTTGTACAAAGGGGAGTGTTGGACTTGTGGGTTAGAGCAGTGAGCTTGTGCTCTGAGAAGGTTGCAAGTATCCAGTTCAATCCCCACAGCCTGCACTCTGGGTCCTGAGCAAAACCCTTAACCCCATCGCTGCTCCGGGCACACAATGGCAGCCCACAGATCCCCAAGGGGATGGGTTAAAGAGGTAAATTTCTCCAATGTGAGAACAAAAAGTTAAATTATTATTCTTTTATTTGATGCATTAAAGAAGTATTTATAAGTTAAAATAGCCACTCTTATAGTAATTTGATACTTTGTGGGGATGTTTGTTTCCAGCTGTTATTGGATGAGGCTAGTTCACCAGTCCATCAATAAAGATGACTTTAGAGTCGTCAGTTTAAAAGCATGCATTACAGCAGGACCCACACCTCTATGGCAAGCTATTTTAAAATAAATTCGTTAGCAATGCCTTTTACATTCAAGATATCTCAAATTGCTTTTATGACTAGACGTTTTAGCGTTTAAGATATCTCTATATTTTCTATTTTCACTATTCAAAATACTTATTCGAGATATCTCTAACTGCATTCTGACTAGTCTAAATTATCGTCAGATTTACCATTAACGTGTATGAGACGCCAATTTAAGATATCTAGAAGGAATTACTGATTATCTGAAATACACATTTCAGATATCTTCTGACGTATGCTTCCTAATCAGAATGAAAATACAGATATCTTAAATTACCATTCTGATAGTCAAAATGTATTTTAAGATATCATGGATGGTCAGACAAAACCGAATTTATGTTAAAATGGCTTCCCATACTCTTCCATAACATGCATTCCACAGATGCAGAACCTGCCTGGGATTTAAATGAATTTTTTCCAAAATAAGGAAACAGAGTTAAGGACTATTACACCATACAGCTCTTATAGTGATTCCTAAGAATAGCGAGGCTGGGGGCAGACCAAGGCCAGACGAGATACAGTACACAGACTTTGCA
>JAGKQL010003612.1:0-17031 GCA_018398635.1 Cyprinodon brontotheroides | reverse complement strand
GGGGGGGGGGGGGGGGGGGGGGGGGGGGGGGGGGGGGGGGGGGGGCCGCCTTCCAGCTCTGCTGAGCGACTATTGAGCATTTTTCTCTATGGATAAACTTTTACATGCACAAGTTCACCCTCACAAACAATTACAGGTGCTTGGCTCCAGGTACCTCAGAGATTCACTTCCATACAGAAACCCCACATTCATCTTCAGGTAACACAGAGTACATGCTCACCAATAATATTACTTTAGCTATAGTTTCAAGGTGTTGCTTTATTGTATGTCTCGCACTTATTATCTTTCGGTTGTGCTGTATTTTTCATCTCGTTACAGGTGATGAAGCAGACTGAAAATGTTTTTTCATTGTCTCCTTTCTATCTCTTCTTTCATCTTTTCTCTTTTTTTCTTCTCTTTTTTCCTTTTCCTCTGTTTTTCTCTGCTCTAATTACATTGCAGTGTCCATATAAACTGTAAAACTCCCCGCATAATTATAATAAAGCAACTTATATGCATGAAACAAGTGGAGCTATATGGCAATTGCCATACTGCTGCACACTTGTGAAAGTAAAATCTGTTTGGCTCTTTTTGGCATCAAGACAATTATTTTTATTGCCACATTGCCAGACAGGACACTGTAAAAAAAATAAATAAAATAATAATAATATATATATATATATATATCTATCTATCTATCTTTTGGCAACATATCATCATAGTATATAAAAAAATGGTCATACTTTGAGTGTTACTGAAATGTATTCATAATAAAAATGTATTTGGTACTGATGCCAATACATTCTATGTATGTGTATGTAACAGCCATGTTTCACTGCTGAAATAAACAATTTTATTTTGCAGAAGAAAATGTTGCAGTTTATGGAAAAGCCTCGCAGTCAACAGTTTATCCTGCAGCCATTGCCTACAATGCTATAGACGGGAACCGTGAAGCTCGCTTTGACCTCGGTTCCTGCAGTGCCACAAATAATGACTTTAACCCCTGGTGGAGACTGGACCTGGGGAGAACCCATAAAGTGTTCTCTATTAGTATAACCAACCGGTTAAAGTTCACACTTCGAATTAATGGAGCTGAAATCGCATTGGAAATTCACTTTATTAACAATGGAAATAACAATCCCAGGTAAGTCACCGCCAGATTTCTCTAAAAACTGACAATATTTAATCATATTGCATATTTGAAATATGCATAAATTTGTCAAGGTTGGTTGTGGTTTTGGAGTACCCAAATGCAGAGGCAGAGGTGAATACCTGTAGTTTTAATGAAAATGGTTAACAAAGGCAGTCCAAAAATCCAACTAAAAATGTAACAGACCAGAACCATGGAGACATCAAGAGAAACACGAAGGAGCCAGGAGAGACGAGGGAGACGATACAGCGGCGATGACAGGACCAGCAAACAACAAGAGGAAAACCAACAAAAAGAGGTGAGAGAGCAGAGGGAGAGCATAAATAGCTGACAGAGACAAAGGAGGGCTAATGAGCTGACAAGGAGCAGGTGTGAGGAGACAAAATGTAAGGGAGCCAAGGGAAAAGGAACACACACACACAAGAGGGCAACAGAGGACAACATGAGAACTAACATAAATCTAGAAATTACAACAAAATAGGAATTAAACCAATAAAAACTAGAAAACAAGGAGCAAAATAAAGCATAACATAACCAAAACCATGACATAAATGTTGTTTTTTATTGTTATTTTAGTTAAACTCAAGTATTTTCTTCAATGGTTTCGATTAAACCTTTTCCTTCCACTGACAGATGTGCTGTGATCTCAACCATCTCACCTGGTTTTACTGAAACCTTTCGGTGCAATGGCATGGATGGGCGATTCATCAATGTTGTCATACCTGGATGAAAGGAGTATCTCACTCTTTGTGAGGTGGAAGTGTATGCATCTAGACTAGATTAATTAAAACCTGGTTGGATTTAAACTTCATATTGAGATCAATGCTGAGATGTGTACATGGCCAAGATGTCTGCTTGAGCTAAAGTTACCAGATGTAACAACCTGATTGTTTAACAACTAAAATAATAATATATAATTAATCGTTTTATAATTAAAATAAAAATTTTGCGGCAGGATGTTAATGGAGGTACTTAAAACCACTATGACCTTTTGAAGGTTAAAGCTGCAGGATTTATTCAAACCACTAAAAGGACTGAAACTGATAAATACCTGAACAGATTAGTAAAATTTGGGATGGGACCTGAAATTTTAGGTCTTTTTAAACTACTGATTTACCATTTACACATTTTGGGGAGTCTTTTATCAAAGCTGGATCTGATTTTAAAAGATAACCAGCAAAATTAAACAAAGTAACATTGTAAGGAAAAGTAAGAAAAAAAAAAAAAGAATTTTAGTCTATTATAATAAACATAGAGAGTTATGATGTCATATCTGAACAACCTGGTCTTACTTGGCTAAAAATTGTTTATTAATCTATCTCAGCCATCATGTTTAGTTTTCTTTTAGAAGTAAAGAACATGCCGTAGTGTATGATTTCCTATCAAGAAATCATACGTTTTTACACATAAAATATAGTTACAGTTCTGAAAAAAAAAAAAGATTTTCTGTTATTTTAAAGATTAAAAGTGTTCAAGATCTTTATTATTGGAGAATATTAAACCAGATCAAATTGGTTACTATAATCTTTATTTGGATGTCCAAGTGAAAATCAAAGAAAGACATATAAATTAAAAAAAGGAAAAGCAAATAGATATACTGTTATGAAGATCAGGTCACATACAGAAAGAAATGTTAAAATAATGAAAAAAAAATAGTAGATATTAAAAAAAGAGTCAGAAAAAGGCATATATATCTGGTTATTTATCTGAATAAAAGGTATTGCAGAAAAAAAAAATGGTCACACCAAATCAATTAAATGTTGCTATTATTATGCTATTTACCAAAGTACCTCTGATTAATATTGTTATTAAAATGGAAATACAATTTAAGTACCTATTTTTGTGTAGTTAGACTCATTAGCTTTCTATCAGTGCTAATTTCTTTTTTTATTTACCACATAAAGTTTTAAGACACTCCAGTGAAAAAATGCCACAGTTTGAGATCAAATCTGTGTTCAGAGTTCACATCTTACATCTATTTCTAAACAGCGGCTCAAAATCAAATGACAGATGAGATTATCGGCATGAAAGCAGTTCATATTCACAGAAGATGCTAGGATTCCTGGAATTACTAAGACCAATGAGCCATGAAAAGTCTTTGTTAAACTACCTGCATACAAATACTAAAGATAATCATCACATAGCGTCCTTCATTATAAGTGGAAATCTTAACAACAACTAACAGCTTTCTTTTCTTCTCTTCTATTAAAGAACAACTGTGTTTTTTAAAAGGAAAGAAAGCGAATAATCCAGGCGTATTTCTCTCATGGGATGTTTTCCTTGTCTTCCTTGATTAAACCTCTTTCATCAGAGAGCTTCTTCCATGAAAGAAGGGTGATACCCTTTATACTTGCATTCAGCTTTTGCTCCATCTGGGGTAAAGATAGAGAAAAAAAAAAATCTGATTTTTTTTTCTTTACCAATGCATACACATATATTATGCTGAAACAAAATGACCTTCACTTAACACATAAACGGTTGGAAAACTAACTTTCTCCAAGATGCTCCTTTGAATTGTAGGGTCATTTAAATCAAAAGTTGAGTGCTGGAAGCTGATCCTCAGTTTTATGAACTGCAGTTTGTTTTTTGCTAGAAGGCAGAAAAAAAGTCAAATCACTTGTTTGACCGTTTATTTGTTTAGCATTTTCTTTGATATAAATTTGGCATTTTATGCATGTTTTACTTACTGCATTTGCAGAGGAAAGGATGCTCTTCTGTGCATTTCCTGTCTCCCCATTTACCAGATTCAGTCTTCATCATAGTGACACAGGATTCAGAATCTTGTGCATAAATCAGCTGAGATTCTCTCCAGTACCTCATTGAGGAGTCGCTCAGGTCTGACCACTCCCAGGGATCTCTGAAGAGACCAACATATACTGTCTTCCCATTGGCAACATTCTGGACTGTCTGGTATTCATTCTCATTCCTCAAGCTGACCAGGTCTGTGTATGTTTTTCTGCAAAAATCTCGACTAGCGGTCCAAGTCATCTGTTCTGGAATGAGGACGTACTGAGCTGCTCCTTGTTTTGTTTCTGAAAATTTAAATTGTATTAAAATTCTGTTCCTTAAAGGAAATACAAGATAATGTACCATTTGCCTGTGACATCAGTATTTTTGTTCAGTGTGGAATATTTCATCCACACAAATATACAACAAATTGCTTTTAAACAGTTTTCAAATCAATCTGTCCATGATGGGAAATTTTAAAAGGATTGCTTACTATCAAAGCAGATGGAATGACTGCTGACTGCACAGGACCTTGTAGAAAGTTGTCCATTACTCAAAACAACACAGTTATCTCCACCTTGGTTGCCCCATTTAAGGTTATTTTTCTCTCCATCCTTGTAGAAACCTTGGTCTACTAGAGACCAGTGCCACTTTGGATTATTTCCTTTGTGCAGCCCAATCCAGACTGCATCAACATAGTTGTCTGCAACAGTTTGAAGAGCCATTTTCATCTCCTCCATATCTTCCATGGTGGCCAGGTCAATGCATGTTTCTCTGCAGAAACTCTGTGCCTCATTCCACGTTTTTGGAGTGTTTTGTAAGACATATTGGTGCTGATACAGACATAGAGAAACAGAACACAGTCCTGTAGAAGAGAAGTAAGAAGAAAGTACAGATAATTCATAATTAGTTGTTAAGTTATTTTTCTTTGAAGATGATAGTGATTTTGTCTTGTTAGTAGAATAAGAGAAAATTAGAAGTTTCAAAGTAAGTTTAGAGAAACCGACCTGTTAATATCTATTAACTTAATGACGTTTCCCATGGCTTCCATGAAATGAATGGGAAGAAAAAACTGGGATTAATCCTTAGTAATTGGGAAAATTTCACAGAATTCCTTTGATTATATAGTGTCTGTTTTGTTTGGTCACATTTAAAGAAAGAAAAATGGTTAAAAAGATTTATGACCGATAAATATAATGTGATTAGCCGTAATGATTTATGTATGTCAATGTGTTTCTCTTTTTTAGATTCAAATTACTGTAATAAAAACATCCAGCCACTCTTTTCTTTTTATTTTATTTAACCTTTCACGGTATTTTACAGGAAATTCCTTGAGATAAAAATCTCTTTTTCGAGGGAGAACTGGCCAGAGAGCAGCAGTACAATAAGACATATAAAACACATAAAACAACATAATAAAATCAATAGAAAACTAGACTCTAGAATAACAGTTACAATTGTCTCTGCAAGCGGTTTTCAATAGTGATGTAAAAATGCTGTAGCGGTTGTCATGTCCATTGTATTCTTTTCGGTAATATACCCCTAAATATACCTTTAGAAATCAATAAGTTGAAAAAATCCAGTCGTTTTACTAATGTACTCTATGAGTAAATATCAATTTAAATTATTCTGTCTGTAGGGTATATCTGTCCCCCAATTCCTGAAACCTAATTAAATACTTAGGAAAAAAAGAAATGAATTAGAGTGTGAAATATTTATTTTTGCAATCATATTACTGAATGATTATAGTATAACTAGTCACCTATTGCATAACTTTTTCATGATTTTCATAGTTTTGCCATTTTAATAAACAATAAACCAAGAAAAAATAACACAAAATGAAGAATGAAAAGTACAAATTTGAGATGAGAATGAATATTGATATCTTCATTAACTGTTTTAATGTAAACATTATCCAAAGTAGCTGTGTCTCTATCAATTATGAGCAAGGCTTGGAGGGAAAAGTAACAAATGTACACAGAGTCATCTACGTTTATTCCATAGAGTATGTCCACCTTGAACTATTGCAATAAATCTGAAAGGAAGGTATTATTACACTTGTCCAAAATCAAACTTTAACGTTTCCCTTTCATTCTGAACTGGATTTGAACCTCATTGAGTGTAATCCTCACACTCTCCCAACTACTGTGATCAGAGAATAGCTTTAAAAACAGCTTTTTGTCACGGTATATGTCATTCTTTTTAGAACGGGTTGACATCAACTCAGCTTCTGTCCCTGATATCCTGATAGGGATGCTGAAGTCAATTATTCTTGTGCAGAAACATCGTTAAGCTCCAAAACAAAGAACCACTGACTTAGAGAAGTCTCAATCTGTTTCAAAGTTATGTTTTTTAACAATCTAAAGGGTATATAATTTATCAGTCATTAATTACAAGAAGTTTTAAAGTTTAGAGTTTTGTAAAAGTATACAATATGGGCATCAATGTAGGCATACACATGCAAAAAGTCATATTTTGAGCACATCTAACACTGCATATTCAAAATTCTAAAAGAAAAAATATGTTTGAATTATCTTTTGGATTATTGGAAAATCAGAAATCCAATTTCAAATTTGAAATTTAAAAAGTCCCTTACCTGATTTATTCCAAGTTCAACGCTTACCAACAACTCAATATTAACTTTTGAATGACTGTTATGTTATCTTTAGCAGTACCCCATGTAAAGTGTATTTAATCTGTGTGTAGTGGGTGCTAGTCTTGCTTTTATGTAAAATAGTATGAAAAACTACAGGTAAAGACCAAGCAATTACAGTCCCATTCCTCATTACATTTATATCAGATTAAACAAATGCTGTCTGAGGTCATTTAGGATGACCAACATTTGTATTTCCTAGATGAGATACTGAGATTTTATAGCAAAGTAACATACATAATATTGTTCTTACACAGCTAAAAGGAGCACCTGAAGGAAGATAAAAAACACTAATACAGTGGAAAAAGTATTAGCCCAAATGACAAATAAAAAAATCTGTCCATGTTTTCTTTGACAAGATTTCTTGAATTAAGATAATGGTAAAGTGGAACCCAAAGTAAGGAAAAATAAAATATACCTTTATTTGTTACCTTTTCACCTGTATGACCTGATAACCCTTTGACTTATTTTTTCATTTATGGTACTATATATTTTCTAAAACCTTCGCACTTAACAGGTTAAACCCCTTACCATCACCACTTTTAAAGCTTGTGTCTGATGTTAGTACCTTTGTCAGCACCTTACAGCTGTTAAAAACTTCAGACTAACTCTCTATCAATTTGCAGCTCTTGGTCTGAAAAACTTAAGACCCCTTGCTATGAGATAGTATCTTGAAAAATTTCTAATGTGACATCTTAGAAATATGAACAGAAATCTCTATCTTTATATTTCAAAATGTCTCTGGTTAAATTTTCAGATGATTGAAGATGACATATTCACCAGTTAGTATAATTATAAGCAAGTGTAAAACAAAATTTGAAAGTATTTTGAAGTGAGAAGAAATAAATCATTAGTGGAGTTTGACAACAATGACCAAACACTTTGCAGTATAAAAGACCACCTGAAGTATAAAAAAATGGGGTTGCAGCCCACTTGTTGTTTTGCAGGTGTTATTTTTTTTTAGAAGAGATAGTGTATTCAAAATTGTAAATGTCATATAAAAGCACAGAACATTTCATGGAAATTTTAAGCAATAACTCAAGAGACAAGCGAGGAAGTTAAGGCTTACACACCAATGAGTCTTCCAAATGAAACCCTAATGATTCTTTTCAGTTCACTTCCAGTCTGGCTTACAGACAGACAGAATAAGCAAATGCTTTTGGGTCATCAGAAAACCCAAGTGTCAGTCTCATAGAAAATGTAACTGCTGGGCTAAAAATGTTTGTACTGTTGATAAAAACTGACCGGTGACACCAGTAGTATCAGAAACGAATAGGCCAAAACCCAAGTATTTTAAGATAATGGGCTATTCAGTAATTCCATTAACAGGCATCTATCATAAGTTTCTAAATTTTAAGAAAATTTACAATTTAAATTGTAAATTGCTGATCCTGATTGCCATTGTTATAGATTGGTTAAACTGGATAGGCTGGGAGGAATCCTGATATGTTGAGCTCACTTCGTGATAAGATGTCTATGCATGGTCATACATACAGTCTGTGATACAGTGAGAGCCACACCCCCGCGATAGCACAGCCAACACCTTTCAAGGATCTGGCATACATATGCAAACCGGACCATGAAAACCTGAACTGTCATAAAAGTAATTGTCATCATGATACAAAGAATCTTCTCACAATTTGGACTCTGATTTTTTATTTTATTTTTATTTAACTCATTATATCGGTAATACAAGAAACAAGTGAATGCCACTGGTGTATAAGGACATTATAGAGGATTAAATAATTACAGAATTGTAAAAGGTTTGCACTGTATATCAAAACATAGAAAATACAAATAAATGAATGAATAAGAACATATTTTGTTTTAAGTGATTTTTGGTTTTCAAATTTGTTTATTGTTATTGCCTCTGAAATAAATCGGTCTTCAATAAAGGGTATGCCATTTTTCCTGAACAGCTGATTGGCTGTTGAGTGAGCGCTTTTTTTTAAGATTCAGATATATCCTGAAAGCTAGCCTGCCCCGAGCAGGTTTTGCTGTTCAGAGTATCGTGCTACCATGGTGACTCACTAAGAATTTAATCCAGCTTTGAGGTACCGAAAGTCAGGTTAAACCTGAAGCCTCTCTAACCCAGTAATCCTGCTCTGTGGTACAGGCCTCTGGAGTTGCAGCCTTGCTGTTGTTGTTATGTCACAAAATAAAAAACCGTAACAAACCTCCATTTACACCTTGAAGCTTTCCCCCAACTCTTTCCCGAGAAGAAAATCACCTGACAAACTCTTTTGAATCACACCACATATACATAAATGTATATGTATTAAATAAATCCATCAGAAATTACAACAGATTTTGATAGAAACAAAAACGATTCAGACAGAGAAATTGCTTAGTGTTACAGATAGCAGCGCTTTAATGACCAGGTCGCTTTTTTAAGAAGTCAGCCCTGAATCCTGCTATTTTATACAACTTCAGTCTAACATATATCCCCTCACATTGATACATCATAATGATTTGTAAATGAGGAGACATCCATGGCTCCAGCCATATATAAATATTACACCATGTTCTACAATTAAGTACACTGCTCTTATTCTGTTCCCAAATCTTTGCCAGGTACATAATGAATAGATTATTTATCCCGACAGAAGGTACTGTCCTAATAAGATACACTGCTGGGGAAAACATTCGCTTTTGATAACAGGCAGATATTATTAGGGTTTAACAGACTCATACATAGATCAATAAAAATACTCTATCAAAACAGACTAAAGATGTATAGTGCTTGAAGCAAAAACTTCTAAGTTCCTAACTTGATAAATAAATTGGAAGATTGTTAGCAAATAAAAATCCAAGATGACTGCGGTGTTATTTAAACAATTAATGAGAGCCATTCATGGATAATGTAGAGTCATATATTATGATGACTAAATCTTTTTCGCGGCGGTTGCACATATTTTTACATACAAATGAGATTGGAAAGTAGGAAAGCATGTTATTTCTAAAAAAAAAACGTAACTGCTAAAAAAATGAGCCATTAAAAATCTTTTTAGCTCCTACAGACAGATTTAGTAAAGATAAATGTTACATGAATTCCTAACAGGGTTGTTCTTGAAAGTAAATCAGGCTTTAACCACAGCAAAACAAGTTAGTGTGTTTTATGATTTAGAATCTTGGCAGTCTTCTGTATTTCCTCTCATGGACCGTGTTCCTGAATTTTTCCTTAGAATCTTCCAGGAAAGACGGATGATACCATTTATGCTTCGCACTCAACGGCTTCATCTGGGGTAAAAGAGTTACAAAAAGCAGCTTTGAAAATCACGTTCACATGTAGTTTACGGCAAATAAAATTGACTTACGGTAGCTTGACTTTTAACATCTGAGACACTAACTTTTCTCTAAGATGTTCTTTTTACTTTATATAGCGTCGTTCAAATCCAAGGTTGAGTGCTGCAGCTGATCCTCGAGATTTTACAAACTGTAGTTTGGTTTCTGTTAAAGGCAAAATAGCGCCAAATCATTTTGTAATACCCCTTATTCATTTGTCATATTCTTCCATAGTTTTGCCATTTAATGTGTGTTTTACTTACTGCATTTGCAGAGGAAAGGATGCTCTTCTGTGCATTTCCTGTCTCCCCATTTGCCAGATTCAGTCTTCATCATAGCAACACAGGATTCAGAATTTGTGGTTTTCATCAGCTGAGATTCCCTCCAGTACCTCATTGAGGAGTCGGTCAGGTCTGACCACTGCCAGGGATCTCTGAAGAGACCAACAAATACTATCTTCCCAATAGCAACATTCTGGACTGTCTGGTATTCTGTGTCATTCCTCAGGCTGACCAGGTCTGTGTAGTTTTTTCTGCAAAAATCTCGACTAGCGGTCCAAGTCATCTGCTCTGGAATGAGGACGTACTGAGCTGCTCCTTGTTTTCTTCCTGAAAAGTGAAATTTGACCCTTTATTTCTTAAAACAAAAGAAATAGCGGGCAAGCACCAAGAAGGGAGGCATATCCTAGTTTTTGTTCAGCTTGAAATATTTAATTCACACATCTATACCATAATTAATTGATACATACAGTATAGGTATTACTGGACAGGACATCAGCGTGATACACAGGAGCCATTGCTATGCATTGAATCAGGGCTGCTGTAAAAGCATCAGTTTATACCAGTGTATAAAACAGGTTATTTTTAAGTCAAACTATCAGAAGCAGAATGACATATTGCTTTGAAGTTTTGACCTGAATGTAATTTATTTAAAATTTAATTTTCAAAAAATCAAAGGTATGCCATGAACAGTACTATAGATTTTAAATAGCAAAGTAACTTTTAAATAAAGGTAAGAAAATGATAAACCACAAGTATATTAATATTAATAGTTGGTAATTTTTAATAGAGTTTAAGTAGCGTTCAGAGACTCAGTATTTCTGACATTTTATCCTTAAACCAATGTTATATTAGTTATATTGAATAAATAAAAAACTTGAGCTGTTATAAATCAACTTATATAATCTAAGAAGCCCAGTAGGTACACCTATCCACAATGGGTGCGTTTAAATTAACCATCAAATTGTAATTGCAAAAATAAACTAGTTAAATAGAAACACTGCAATGAAAAAAATTCCCATTTTGTTGATAAAATGTTTTTCCATGCTTCTATGGGGTGTTCTTTAGTCGTATCGAAGTTCTTATATTTAGTCACGGGATCTGCAACCGGAGCTTACTGCCTTGTGAAAAGACGAAGAAGAAAAGAGAAAGTAGTTTAAGGGTTATGCTAGACGTCCAAACCTCCACCCTAACCGCTATATAGAGCACTATACAGAGTTTACGTCATGGTATATGAGCGTTCAAATGTCTAGCGGATGAAAAAGCAGTGCACTCAAAATTTCGCACAATTCCCCTTTCAAAGTAGTGTACATCGATGATCACTAGAAGAGCAGATATATCCAAGAAGCTCTCTCCTGGCAAAGTATCTTAGGACTTGTTTTGGGTGTGAAAAAGAACAAAGATGGCGCAGACACCATGGGAGGAGCTGATGTCCCTTGACCAAGGTGGAGCAAAACGTAGTGGTCATCTGTCCGTACGGGCAGTTAACTAAGTGCACTATAATGTCCACTATATAATCCTTGCTCTGTATAGTGATTGAGGGATTAGGGTTTAGGATGGGTGTTGGACACAGCCATGAATATGTCTCATGTGTTTACATCCGCCACATTGTTTTCAGAGGTATCGCGCAGACAAACGTTCACTCTTGCAATTGCAAAGTTTACATTTTTGAATTTAGCAAATTATTGATAGCTTTGAGCCTGTTTTTAATGGAAACACAGTTGCAGTAATGCAAAGTTCCCACACTGTTTATGAATGTATGCTGAGGGAGGGTATATATTTTTATGTATACCAACATTAGTAATTTTCTAACTTTCAATTTGAGCCATTTCATATTTTAAAAAGGGTGCTTGCTGCTTTTTAAATACATGCTCATTCCGCTTTAGAACAGCATGGATTATTTGACAAAAGTCACCAAATGAGAAAGGTGGTCAATACCGGCAGCTGGAGAACCTCCCAGTACTCTCTTTGGATCTATCAGCTTGTTGGTAAAATAATAATATTTTTTATAGTGAACTTGATTGATCTTACATTGGAGAAATTTTCTATACCATTTAACCCATCCTTGGGCTACTGCCACTGTGAAGCACCAGGGAACAATGCGTGTGGTCTCAAGGGTCCCAGGTAACCCCGGTTGTGGGGGGGGGGCTTGAGAACCACCAGGTCTATGCCACAACCACTAGTGCCATATCTATCAGAAGGTGAACCCTTTTCATTAAATAATAATTAATAATACATGTAACAACATTTACATATGTCAACAAATATTGAGGTATCATTAAATTTGTATTTTTATGTCTATTTTTTACTGTCTTTCTGATTTAAAAAAGTCATTCATTATTTTATTTATTTGTATGATTCACTACCATGCAGCCCTGGGTGCTCTTGTCACTGTCTATTGTGGCGATTAGTTTTCCTTACCAGGGGTATATATCAATGTCATGAATATAATAAAAACCATTTCAAGCTGGATCACGTTAGTTCAAATTAAAGACCAAAGTGTCAACAAAACTGGATTTGGAAAATGGATGGAAGTACATTGCTATCATAATAAGGAAATACACAACACTTACTGAGCGCGCTGAATTAAGGAGGGACTGTAGGAGAATGACCTAATGAAATACTATCAGGAACAGCAACTATGGTTCAACATGAAATGGGAATGTTACATGTTAATAGAACCAACTTTCTAAATAATTACTTACTGTCAAAGCAGACTGAAAGTCTATTACTAGATGCAGTGTCATTGTATGTATGGAAGTGCCCCATTAAGCAAAACAGCACAATTATCTCCACCTTGGTTTGCCCCATTTAAGGTTATTCTTCTGTCCATCTTTGTAGAAATCTTTTCTGCGATAGACCAGTGCAAGCACAGTGTACTTCCTCTGTGCAATGATCAGACTGCATCAGTGTATCATCTATCTGCAGCAGTTTGAAACCATATTATTCATCCCATGTGTCTTCCATGGTGGCGGCCCGGGTCAATGCATGTTTCTCTGCGAAGCTCTGTGCCTCATTCCAGGTTTTAGGTGTCTTATAAAGACATGTTTTGGTGCTGATGCACACACTTGCACGATGATAAAAGCAGACACAGTCCTGTGAAGATTAAGAGATTGTACAGACAAACAATGAGTGGATTGGTAATATTATTGTCAGCCCAGATGTGTTATCTAGAAAAATGACATTGTTAGAGCGTGTAAAGAATAATTAAAAAGGGAGAAGCATACTAACCTGTAAGCATCATAAACTTTTACTTGACATTTTCCATTGCTGTTAAGGAAGCATGTATGAGGAAGAGAGAGAACTAAAATAAAAATTCAAAATACGAAAACTTCACATAATTACATAGCAGTGATGTATAAAGAACCTTGAGGGAAATACAGACAGAAATTGTAATATTGTCAGGGTTCTGCCATTGTAGCTTTATTTTTAGTTTCTTTGTGTTCTGTGTCTTTGCTGTTGATTTCTACCAGTGCTGGAGTCTTTGGATTTACCTTCTGTTGCAGCTTGTGTATGTTGTCTTTCCCTTGGCTTCCTCCTTGTTGTCTTTCCACATTTTCTCCCAATCTACTGATTAGCCTGTCTTGGTTCAGTCTCCCATATATACACCACCTCTGCAGTCCTCAGTGCTGGTTTTTGTTTTATTTGATTCCTCACCTCACTGGCTCCCCATACAAGTTTTTCCTTTTATGTTATTGTGTGTTTTGTTTCTCAGTATTTTTTGGATATTTTGGATTTCTGTCTCAGTTGCCTAATTAAATCTGCAAGACTCACATCTGCCCTCCCTGATCTCTGGGTCCTCAAAACCCTCCACTCAACCATGACAAATATATCTAACTAACAAATGTTATGTATTTAAAAATAAAGCTGTTTATGTATTGCCTTTTTAGGTTTGCATTTGTCGATGCATTCACAAATGGGTATTACAATGTGTACAAAAAAAGTGCAGTGAACCTGACTCCAATATAAGCTTATGAGCCTCTTTTGGAGTCAGGTGCATTAAAACAGAAACACATTTTTTAAGTTTTAGGACACCAGCCCTTGAGGGCTGAAGTTTAGGACCACTGATTATCTTCAAAATTTGAATTTAACAAGTTCGAGGGACATAATCTCCCAGCTAAATGACTTCCAGTTGTCTGCTTGGTTCCTCCATAGCAACCGTCACCTCTTTTACAACCTTAATAATGAAAAAACCCTTATTTAAATGGTATTCCTTGCATATTCACTACATTTACATATACAGTATCATCCTCTAAACACAAGTAGCATCTGAGTAACCAATTTAATGCTACACTTATATAATAAAGAACTAGTGTAAATGGTTAAGATACAAAAGTTTACTGTAAATGCAAGTAGCTCTCATCTAGAATGCTGAAATTGGGTACCATTCTGTTGTACCAAGTTTTGGACTTTTAATTCTGGAGCATTCCTGTTAAAAGTCTGAGTAAAAAGGGTGGAGAGCATTACTAAAAAGTTTTTAAACATATACAACTGATTCCTGACAGTGACAAGTACATCAGCTGTGGGATAAACTATTTTAACTCAATCTAATTAAGACTGCTTTAACCAACTATTTCAACATTGTGATGCTATGTTCACAGCGAACACAACTTGAGCAGCAGAGGAATGCAAAGTCTATGGTCAACGTGCATCAAAAGGTCCATCTTGACACTTCTGAGTATCTAAAGGAGCATGACGCACTTCAAAGGCAGCAGATGCTGGAGGTTGAAAAATGAAAATTTTATTGCTCGATGCGCAACATTAACCAATCAGAGAAGCTGATCTGGGAGCTGGCCTGGAGTCAGACATGCAGAATGTGACAGCCCTGCTGTGCTGTCGGGTGTGTTAACTGCCTAACTTAAGAAACATTTAGCAAAAAGGCATTAAAATTAATTAAAATTATGTATGTATTTAAAACTCTTCTAGGTTTTCATAAAGGCAAGAATATTTTTTTATGTACAAAGAAAAGTGAGCGAATGATCATTCAACCAAAACAGCCTATTAATGCCTGAAAAACGGTAACATCTCCTTCTTGCTGGAACGAACAGTAGCAGAAAATTCCCACGAGGCAACCCAGCCGTTGCTGGATTCCCAGTGACAGCGCACCGCCGGTATGTGTAAATGCACTGGTACAATGTTTTAAACTGGACTTTCTTGCTTAAAAACATATTTAACTACTTTTCACTAACTTGTCACAGCAAATATAGCAAAGCCCCTCTCTGTCATTGAATAAAGGAGCAACACATGCATCACATGCATCTGAACACACTTTACTGGACGCGCTTCAGGAGCATCAAAGATGGTCTTGAGGTGCATCTGACCTTAATGTGGACAAGCATCAAAATTGAAGCAGCAGATGCTTCTTCGCTGCTCAAATCGCATTCAGTGTGAACATAGCATTAGCATCCTTTACTGTGTTGAAAAAAAACAAAGTAAAAGAAAATAAAACTTATCTGTTGATTAAAAATGTCAAAATATATTTTAAGTTTCAGAAAGAGTATTACTTTTATCACTATGAATCCTACCTTCCAGGAAAATGGTGGCAGCTGGAAATAACCTTTTGAATAAATCCTTAAGCTGTGTTTAATGATGTTACAAAGCAGTGTGTAATGGATATTGTGAGGCAGGCAGGTCTTAAAGGATTTTAGTCTTCCTTTTTATGTAAAGTAGTATGAAAATGAACAGCAAGGGCAGGGGTCTCATTTATAATTCATGCACACACCCAGAGCAGTGCCTGAAAACCTCTTCATGGGAGTCTGTATTCCCATGAAGAGTTTCTAATTTATAAAAACAAACTGCATGAAAATCTGTGGTCCCTTGGGCAAACTCTGACCCATCCGTACTGGTAATTCAATTCAATTCAGTTTATTTATATCTCAAGTCACTTTACAGATACAATTTAACCAGATCATACAGTCAAATTGATACAAAGTTTTCTGTCTAAGGAAAACCAGTTAATTGCATCTTTGACTCAAAGGCAATCCCTCACACCAAGCATGCTCGTAGTGACAGTGGAGAGGAAAAACTCCCTTTTAACAGAGTAAGCCTACACCACTTTGGAGAGAGGATAGATTTACAACACAGATGGTGACTGAGGTAGGGAACCTGAGCCATATTCCACATCAGACTCTGAAGGTGTCATAATGATAAATAGTTTTATATACTGGAGCTGCCAAAAATATTTACCAAAGCTGATTTTCCACCCCTTACATAAAAACCTGTATGTATTTTGTTGTTTTTCTCTTCTGTTCTCCTAGCTGTGGTTGCCATTGGTAACCATTAGATAACATTGATCAGCTGAGTCATTTAAATACACAATGATATCAATGCAGGGGGGCTGAACATAAGGTGGAGTCTTGGATAGCAACTTTTAGGCACAGCTATGATTTTTTAATAAAATTGTGGTTTTGTGCATGCACATGGTTTTATAAATTGCAATTTTTTATAATGTTTTTAATTTCTTCTACTCAGGTGTTTGGTGTATAAACACAGGGAGGCAGCGGGGGACTAAGCAACCAAACCCGACCCAGTGACGGTAGCCTGGACACCAACGGCCCGTGCTTCCCCCCACCTGAAGCTGTCTTTGGTAAAATGCTTTAAGCAAATGCACAGCTGAGCATCAAACTTTGCAGGGATCTTCTGATACACAAACATAATCCATGCCTGTCGAGTCTTCGGAACCTTGGGAACACTGTGAAAAATTCCCCCTTCCTCCGTGCAGCCTGGAACACTGCATTTACGCCCGTGGCCCTGGCTCATTTTCAATAGAGAAACTTCCTGCTTTGTAATTCCTGTAGAAGTAAACCCAACTGTAGGATAAACAGCTTTGCGACGTCCATTCATGTTCTTCACCATACTGGGCCAGTGAAACAGTGGACTGGTCTGTATCTAGAATTCGGGGCGTGACAAAAGTACAGGCCAGAACCAAATAATATTAAAATTGTTTTCCAAATATAGAC
>JAGKQL010003609.1:0-19846 GCA_018398635.1 Cyprinodon brontotheroides | reverse complement strand
AACCTGACAAAAGAAGTTGTTGTTCATGTTAAATGTTATTACATGTATTAAAATCAAATATATTTTGATTTGGTTTTGAAAGTTAATATTCTAAATGGATATTCACCTCTTAAGCTTACGGCTTTGTTATTTCTGAGGAGTTGTTCATGTTAGTGTTCAGCACCAAATGTCTGAAGCACAGTTTTGCACCTTGTTTTGTTTAATTCCACATATTTTCTCCACAGACTTTAGAAAACCTCAGATCTTTGGCAAAACCACAGTAAAGGAAGGAGATGATCTGAATCTGGCCTGCAGTGTTGACAGCTTCCCTCCCTCAGTTATAAAGTGGAATAAAGTTGGAACAGATTGCAACCTGCAGAACAACATTTTAAACAAGTCTTATAACAGCACTGAAACATTCCTGACTGAGAGTCCTCATAATTCTTCTTTGCTCATCATGAATGTAACATCAGAAGACGCTGGACTCTACATTTGTACAGCAATATACCAGAATGACAACCTGACA
This sequence comes from Cyprinodon brontotheroides, assembly GCA_018398635.1. Taxonomy (NCBI): domain Eukaryota; kingdom Metazoa; phylum Chordata; class Actinopteri; order Cyprinodontiformes; family Cyprinodontidae; genus Cyprinodon; species Cyprinodon brontotheroides. The sequence continues at coordinate 19,341 of JAGKQL010003609.1, read as the reverse complement.
GAAGAAGTCATTGTTCATGTGACATGTGAGTAAATTTTATAAAATCAAATACCAATACCAAATGTATATATATTTTTGTTTTCAAATCAGTCACTTTAAATAGAATAAAATCAGGTTTTGTCGTGTCAGAATTCTTAGCACTTCTGTACCAGCTTTCCTCCATCAGTTATCAGGCGGATTAAATCTGGAACAGAAACTGAAGAGGGGGATCATATTTTAAGGAAAGAAGATAACAGCACATTGATCTACCTTCAGAAAAAATATGGAAATGTCTCTTTTTCCATCATTAATTACTGTCTAAGTGCTGAACCCTCCATCAATGGAGCAAAAATATCAGAGTGACAGCATTTTAAAGTGACTTACGGGAGAATTATCAACAGCAAAACACAGAAGATATGTTTATAGCAGAAATCTGTTAAAATACAGATGTGGTTACTTTAATTTAGGAATTTTGTGTACAGCAGAAAAATGTGTGTTTTTAAGTGCAGTCTTATATATTTAATGCTTAAATGAAATGCATCTCAATTTATCAGTATTTCTGTAATTTCTCAGCTAATCATGTGACACATTGTGGGTCTGGCCATGCAGCTCTTCCCTGGGTCGTTGCTGGTGTTTCACTTAGTGTAAATGTTCTCTGTATGATCTACATTTGGCTCCTTTGGTGAGTTACAGCAGCTTCATTTAATGTTTTCTGGTCCATTCGTACAGGCTGTTTGTTTTAACAAGATTTTTCTATTTAGGAATGCAAGAAAAAAGATGAAACCAACTGAAGGTGACCCAACTTACATGTCTCTACAGAAATCTGATACATCAGCAGAGTATGACACCATTGTCCAACGACCACGCTGACATGTCTACAGAAATCATTGGAACTTGGATCTAACCTGCTAAAAAATTGACTTTTATTAAATATACTGTTAAGAGATGCAAAAGAAAAGAAGAGAGCATGTATGTTAATAATGTGTTGATTTATTTAGTTATTTGATGTTTCTTAGCTTCTTTCATCTCTTGGTTTTGGTTACTCAAGTTTAATATTTAGTTTATTTTCACTATTTATCAAAGGTATAGTGGACAGATTTTACAGTAATGTAAATAAGAAACTCCTAAGTCATTTTAAAAAATGTGCAAAGTTTACCAGCTAGTTGTAAGGATTTGTTATGGCGAACCTTGAATAAGGGAGCAAGGACACACACTGTTCTAAGCCTTTCTTCTTAACTTATAAATTGGTAAGATTCTTTTTCTCCCTGAGAATGTGAGACATTTTAGTGTTTGAAAACAGTAGTTGATCCACAATGAATGAATGAAGCTTACATGTTATATAAACCCTAGACATGCACCTGTGCAGGAAGAAAAGAGGACATTACAAAGATCGGCATGTGGGACAATCATTGCTTATGATGCTACCCCTGGGACTCAAAGCTGAAAGATCATCCACTATACCTTAAAGTACTTTTATGTTGAATGTTGAGGCATCTATTTTCATGTTTGCAGCTTTGCCAAAAAATATCTGCTTTAAAATATTTTTTATTCTTTATAAGTTTATATTTCCGTCTTAATGGAGTTTCAAAATATGTTTGCTCATTTATACAAAGTGTTTATGCTCATTAGAAAATAATTTGTCAAAGAACAAATGATAATTTAAAAAAATGTATGCAAGTATTACTTTTCTTGAAGAGTTGGTGAAAATTATTTGATAACATCTTTGAACTAATGTAGAAACACACATCTTTCAGTTGTATTGTTGACATTGATGCTAGAGCATGAATATCAGAACAAACTTCATTGTCCAGGTTTCTGAGCACAACAAGGGATTTTTTTTTACTTTGGGTTTCATCTCTCACATCTGGAATCTGCATCAGTCCAAACATTTTAGACTTAGGTGGAGACTTTACTGAAAAAAGAAATACAATTTAGAATAAAAAACAAAACAAACATTTTTTTATTCTGTATTTTTAATGGATATTAAATGAAAAAAACCATCAAAGTGAAAGTGAAATAATATGTTAAATTATTTTAGGTTGCATGATATAAGCTTAACTATTTAGCACGTTTACACAGTCTGTGTTTTACACACTCCTACATGGTGGTGTAGTTGTTAGCATTATTCTCTAGAAGCTGAAAGCCCAGATGTGCAGATTCATGTTAGGACCCTGTCTTATATGTTATCTATGTGCAAGTATGTGTGTTGGTTCTCTCCAGATATTTACAATTGCATTCCTCAGTTCAAACTCATATGTGAAAATGATTATCTGACATATTCAGGATAAGCTTGAGAAATGCACCAACACAACACACTAGGTCTATGTGGATTTGGGACATACAGTATGTGGAGAAATATCCCTAAACATCACAATTTAAGGTGTTCACCTTTTTTCTTTCTGTTTCTTTAAGAAATTTTAAAGTCAGGGAATTTACAATTACTCAAGAACTAAACACTGACCAAAAACAACTACAAATAAACTTAACCAGAGGGCAGAGCCCTACAAAATAGGACTTGTTAAATTTGATGAAGAATTGGATCAGATGGAAATGGCATTGTTAAACAGAATTATTTTAGGACAAAATATTTTATCTTCTCATCAGAGGAAAACATGCCAGACTCTAAACTTTGTTACATACTTTGTCCTAAAGGGGGCAGCATTGTTCCTGCCCTCAGCACCACAGACCATGGTAGATTGTTTTCATCAGCAGCTGTTTGTAATGAGACCTACTACTGTGGTGCCATCAGCAGACCTTCAGCTTACATACCTTCATAGTTGCTGCTGAACAAACATGTTTCAAAACAGAAGGTAGTGAGGGACTCAGCACTCTGTGATTCTGTGATAGAAGAAATATTGCAATGTTTCCAGGTGGCTGTTAATGCTCTGATTAAAATGCTTTAGTTAAAAACTTGATCTGTTCAGAGTTTCATCTTATGAATCTAAGAAAATCAGGTATCAAAAGGAAAATGCATCATTAACAGTGATGAACTAAAATGATTTATGGAATTATTTTCCTTAAATAAGAAACTAAATAAAAAGACAGTAAAGCAACAAACGTAGTAATATAAATATGCATAAAAAAATCCTTCCATTTTTAAAGGTTCATATCTCCTCAGTCTCACAGGTGAAGCAAAATAAATTTAGAACTTATAGAAGATGAAAACTTTAACAATCAACATATACTTTCTATCCATATCTGTTAGATCTATACATCATAAATTTAGCTTCTCTCATTGGTCAAGCCCTTTTTTTATAAGTGCTGACAAACTTCCCAATTTCTTAACGAGCAGAAAAGAAGAAATAAAATAGAAAGGAGAAGAAGTCAGTTTGGTCGTCTATGAGGAAAAGACACAGACGATTAGAAGAACAGAAGGGCAAGAGACAAAAGGTAATCAAGATATTTAATAATAGTTTTAGCTCTAATAAGACTGATCAACTGTAAAACATACCCTGGAGGGTTAAAAGATAAATGGAAATTTAGGGTTTTATTGTTAAGTCTTTGAAAATCAAGATTTCAATCCTAGAATATTATAGAAATGTGCACCATTTAATTCTTATATCTATTGCAGATGTCAACTATTTACAATCACATTTATTTTTCCAAACTAAAAAGATATAAAGTCACAGATAGTTGGAAAAAAAACTTGTCTATAATTTTCATGAACTGTGGTTCTATGTTCAGGAAGCCACATTAGGGATAGAAATGCTGTATCGTAGGTGTGATTTATTGTCTAAACTTTGCTTTGATCCAGGTTCAGTAATTCTCTATAACTTCTTCACCAGAGTTTCATCCTGTTGGGACTGAATGTTTCCAGCATCAAATCAGGATGTTGGTTTTCATCTGGATAATTGTGTCTCTCTCTACTAACAACGGTAATGCATGAATCTCCTCTGCAAACATATAGTGATCCAAACAGTATTTATATAAAATGCAATAAATCTGCTCATTATCCATGTTTGCTAATAAATACTGCTGGTGTGTGATGAGCAGACGTACAAAAAAGGAGAACAACCAGACTATAGTTCAATCACAAATCTTTAATACTTCACTTTTTGTGTTGACATTGACTGACAAAGAGCTTTCTGAAAGCAGATAATGTAATTGTAGTCACCAATGAAAACCAAAACCAATGATTAATAACTTTGTATTTTCTTGTTTATCAACAGGTGCATTAGGACAGGGAGAAAAGTGTCAACAACTTGGTTACTGTGTTACTCTCTCTAAAACCATAACAGCAGAGGCTGGACTCTGTGCTGTGATACCATGTTCTTTCAAATCTGAATTTGAGCCAAAAGCTATTATTTGGTTTAAATGCGAAAAACCCCAATACCGATGTACACATTCTGACCCTGTCTTTCACTCTGACAAGAGCAATACAGACGTTCAGCCTGGGTTCAAAGGTCGAGTATCACTGCTGGAGCCTGATGTGACTAATAGGAACTGCAGCATCATAATCAATGATCTCAGAAAGTCTGATTCTGGATATTATCTGCTCAAAGTTGAAGGAGACAGAAGTGGGGATAAATATTATTATACTGTTTTATACACCAATCTCTCTGTAAAAGGTAGGAAACATTACAGGTTATATATATATAATCCTATTTTTAGACCTGATGAAAAACATTGTTACTGTTTTTATTGACCTCTAAAAAAATTGTAGAAAGTTCACAAGATTCAAAACGGCCTTTTAATTTTCTATTTACAAACAAATAAAACATCTAGCGTTATTGAATCTTTCTTGTCAAATTTTTAATAATAAACATTTTGGGGGATGTAACCAATGAACTGTGTTTCCATCAGATCTTCACCAAAAGCCAGAAGTAAAGATTCCTCCTCTGATTGAGGGACAGCAGGTCACTCTGAGCTGCACTGCTCCTGGTTTCTGCTCTGGTTCTCCTCCTAAAATCACCTGGATGTGGAGAAGAAAAGGAGAGGAGGACTCTTACATCCAGGGAAACATCACTGCTTCAAAAACTGAGAATCTGACTGCTGTCACAAAGAGTCACAGCTCAACTCTGACCTTTAAACCTTCAGTTGAAAACCACAACACCATTATAACCTGTCAGGTCAGTTTCACAGGAAATGAAACCAGAAAGAGGACTGCAACACTGAATGTAAACTGTAAGTACCTCATGATCTATAACTATTATTAAAGATACTTTTAACTCCATCTATTTAATATTTGAAGAAAGAAAAGGCTGATAATTTGGATTAAGTTTGGTTGTGAAGTAATTATAATTTATACCTCAGAGATTGTTAAATAAATACCAATACCTGAGCATACTGATGTGGCATTAAGTGGTTCATATAGGGCTCCAAGGTATAAATATTTGGCTATTAATCTGTACATTATGACTGGTTAATAATCAGATCGCAAAAGATGCTTTATAAATTATGGTTTTAAACTTAAGAGAACTTGAACAAAGAGAAATGTTACTTAAGGAGGAAGCAGTACATTAAGTGACCAAGATAGATTTTTCAATAATAAATGTAAAATGTCTATACATGTTTTTATAGTTTTAGGTTAATTATTGCGCTAAGTTGTTTTCTTCTTTAACAAATGATATTTGTATGGGCTATGATTAAGCAATGAATACATTAGGTGACTATTATTCCAATAATCAATTAATTACGATTAATCTTATTAAATGTTTTAGCCATTGGTAAATATTGAGAACACAGATGACTAATCAGAAGAAGAAATATACAATTGACTAACTTCAAAAACCTCCCAAACATCCTTAATTCATTCATTTTACTCCTCAGATATCAGAAAACCTCAGATAAGTGGTAGAACAACAGTGATGGAGGGAGATGATCTGAATCTGACCTGCAGTGTGGACAGCTTCCCTCCATCAGTTATCAGGTGGACTAAATCTGGAACAGAAACTGATCTGAAGGATCATATTTTAAGGAAATCAGATAACAAAACATTGATCTACCTGCAGGAAGAAAGTGGAAATGTCTCTTTTTCCATCATTAATGTAACAACAGAAGAAGCTAGACGTTACATTTGTACAGCAACAAACCAGAACAACAACCTGACAAAAGAAGCCTTTGTTCATGTGACATGTTAGTACATGTATTAAAATGAAAATATATTTTAAATTGGTTTTAAAAGTCAATATTTTAAATGGAAATTCACTTCTTAAGCTTACGGCTTTGTTATTTCTTAAAAGTAGTTTATATGTGTATTCAGCACAAAATGTCTGAAGCACAGTTTTGAACCTTGTTTTGTTTAATTCCACATATTTTCTCCACAGACTTTAGAAAACCTCAGATCTTTGGCAAAACAACAGTAAAGGAAGGAGATCATCTGAATCTGACCTGCAGTGTTGACAGCTTCCCTTCCACAGTTATAAAGTGGAATAAAGTTGGAACAGATTGCAACCTGCAGTACAACATTTTAAACAAGTCTTATAACAGCACTGAAACATTCCTGAATGAAAGTCATCATAATTCTTCTTTGCTCATCATTGATGTAACATCAGAAGACGCTGGACGCTACAGTTGTACAGCAACATACCAGAATGACACCCTGACAAAAGAAGTCATTGTTAATGTAAAATGTGAGTAAAACTTATAAAATGAAATACAAGATATATATATATATATACATATAGTGAGATATATAGCATATATATATATATATATATAGGTATATATATATATATATATGATTATATATATAAACACAGATAACTAGTCTATATTCATATATATTGTTTTTCAAGTCAGTAACTTTAAACAAACCTTCAAAACTCAGGTTTTGGTATGTCAGAATTTTTTGTACTTCTGTGTGGCATCAAAGTACAGTTGTGTATCTTGTTCCTTTGTTGCATTTTTTTCCCACACAGACCTCAGAAATCCTCAGATCTTTGGTGAAACATCAGTAAAGGAAGGAGATGATCTGAATCTGACCTGCAGTGTTGACAGCTTCCCTCCCTCAGTTATAAAGTGGACTAAAGTTGGAACAGAAACTGACCTACAGCACATTTCTAATCATTCTCACAAGACCACTGAATATACCAAGTGGAAACTTGGAAATGGTTCTTTTTCCATCACTAATGAGTCAGCAGAAGGGTCAGGGCTTTACATTTGTACTGTGGAACACCTGATGGAAGAAATCAACGTAACATTAACATGTGAGTAGATTCTTCTAGATTATTTCTATGAGTAATGTTTTTTCTTTAGATGGAGTGTTAACTGTGAGAAAAAATATTCAGTATTCCTTACTTGTGTTCTTTATAATCTTCTAGTAAATACAGTACACCTTATATGATTTATTTTTAAACCATTGAAAATACTTAATCACACTTATATAGACAAAAGCAGACAGAGAGCCTAAGAAAGCTCTTCTCTTTTTTAGTCATAAACACGGGTAAAAAAAAAAGGATGAACTTGGCCATTTAAGGGACAGACAGACAGCTAGTCTATTTCCATTTATACAAACTGGAATTTTGCTACACGGTGGTGTAATTTGAAGCACTGTTAAGAAGGTTCTGGGGTCGATTCTCGACCCAGGGTCTTTCTGCCTAGAGTTTGCATGTTCTCACCATGCAAGCCTGGGTTCTCTCCGACTCCTCTGGTTTTGTTTTTAATTTTGTTCAAAAACATGACTGTTAGTTGAATTGGCATCTCTAGGTTGTCTTTAGGTGTGTCTTTGTGCCCATTGGGTGTGTGTCTCTGTGTGTCTCTGTGTATCCCTGCGACAGACTAGTGACCTGTCCAGGACGTACCACGCCTTTTGCCCATACAGTGCCGGAGATAGGCGCTCTATGGATGGATGGATGGAAGCTTGAACTTTAATCCCACAGAACCTGAAACACTGAAACCACTAACCCTCCCCTAGAAGGTTATATGAACCATTTCTGCTGACATTCAATGTTATTTCTCAACAGCTGCTGCAATGGAGTTGTTCTGAAGGAGAAAGTATAAAGTTAATAGCTGCCCTTCAGCCTTTTCAAATCTGCTAGATTTAAATTGTTAATTAATAAATACCTTCTAATGCTTGCAAATCAAACATTTAAATTAATAGGAATAAAATCCTTAATAAGAAATCTTTCACATTGACGATTCCTACATATTTTCAGCTCATGCACAATCACTCCATACTCGGAGAGGCAAGAAATGCCCTGTAAAATCACACTGGTTCCTGACCTTTTAAACAGCCAATTGCTTTAAGTTCCTGTTTTATCAAGACATTCTGCCTATCTGCAGCACCGACAATGCATATTTTTTAGTAACAAAAATATGCATTGTCAGTTTCCAAACATTATAGTTTAAATGTTAAAGTGATCTCAGGTGAGGTAAATCACCTTTGATCATGTTTAAATCACAAATTTAAATGTATTTAATTTGGGAATTCTATAATATACCAAAAATAATCTTATATCTTTCCCCTAAATCTTAGTTAGGTAAAGTTTAGTTTATATCACCTAAACAACACCAGATATAACAGCATATTTTCTTTGAGTGTATTTTTTCTTTTCCATAAAAGGCCAGGTGTTCAGTGTGCCCTACTTATAGCTGTGGTGTTGACATACTCCTACCTGTTTTTTTTTTTTTTTTTCACAAACACTATACACAAACAAACTCCAAGTAGTAACATATCTTCTTAAGGGAATTGTTTTCCCTGGATGGGATTGAAAAGTTCTCTATACTCATGCACTCCACTCTTTCCTGAGTTTTTTTTATGAACCATCCATCCAGCTTCACCAGTCAGGATCTCTGTGATTGGGTGCCTATCGTCAGCATTCTAGGGATAAAAGGCAAAGTGCACTCCGCACATGTCACCAGTAAACTGCAGGGCAACACAGAGATATACAACCATGCACACACAAACTCACACCTAAGGACAATTTAAAGAAGTAATCTCCTTACTGCTACACTATTAAGCATCACTTTCTTTATGCTATTTTGATTTTGTGGTTATAAAATGTTAAACATGCCAAACATTCTTCTGCAAAGCACTAAACACAGCCATACTGTATGCTTATAATGTAACAAAATGCAAAAAGATTTTAGCAGCAAAATAGGTTTGAAAAGTGCTGTAGCACTGAGATAAAAATGACTTTGAGCAACATTCACATCGGTAACAGATTATAAAACTATATCTAAGCTTAACTTTATTGACTTAATTTTTTTTTTCCATCTACAGATAAAAGGGACCCTCAGGTTTTTGGGAAAGCAACTGTAAAGAAAGGAATTTTTCTCAATCTGAGCTGCAGCATTGACGGCTTCCCTCCATCATATATCAGATGGATGAAATCTGAAACAGAAACCGGTTTAAATAAAAATATTTCAGAAGTACATAACAGCTCGGAAATATATCAGCAGTATCAACTTGAAAATGTCTCATTTACTATCAAAAATGTAAGTATGGAGGATGCAGCGCCTCACATTTGTACAGCAACATATCAAGGCCTGGAAGGAGAAATCCACGTTAAATGTAAGCGTGCTTTTTCATAATTCATTTTAAACACAACAGAAGTATTACATCTGAAACAGTTTTTGCTAGTTTTATTGGGCTCACAAAAAAAAAATACCAAACCAAATGTCATTCAACTAAAATGTATCATTAGTTGCAATTAAACATCTGAACATACATCTGAAGTGCATTGATCTCAAACAACCAAACTCAAATGGGTCCCAATACATTTTTGAATGTAGTTTTCAGTCAATGATAATTTGACTGATGAATATTACAAATATATTAATGTTAAATCTCAGGTTTAAATAGAAGTAGAAAACAAAGCTTTTAGTGTATCTGCCCCATCTGCTTGAAATATTTGATCCTAAATAGTTTTAAACTTAATTGGTCTTGAATCTAGATAAACACAGGTTAAAAAATAATAATAATAAGAAAACATATAAGATTGAATTTATTTCAGAAAGGTTGAAATATTTAAGATCTCTAGCAGAGCAACAGTCAATGGGGAAGTCAGGGAGTGTTCACACCCCTGAGTGTTCCTGCCTTAAAATATCAACTTGACTAAACTTACAGAAAAAAATCTGCAGAGCTGTAGCTCAAGTAAATCACAAAGCAGCAGAGAAGAAAGTAGAATTAGCATTTTGTCCATCCCTGACATTACAGTAGGGGATACAATCCTTTTAATAGTAAAATATGCAGCAAAATATCGGAACATACTAAGTCTAAGCAGAGGGCAGTCATTGTATCAGTGACATTTAGGCACATTGTTACTGTTTACACATTATATATAGGTGATCTATAAAAAATATAGACATAATATTAATGCAATCCTTATCAATTTTGAATCTTAATGCTCTCTGTCCTCTGCTACAATGTTATAAACTGAAAACGTGGGTTATCATAAACTATAGAGAAAATTAGCTGATGCTTTGATGTACTCAATTAATACTTTGTATACCATTATCTGAAAAATTTATATTGGACCCCTATAGAAATGATAGTTCAGATCCAGATTGTACCAAAATAACTTAGTTATATTACAACATTCCCTCAGTTTACAACAAAAGTGGATTATGGAAAAACAAAACAAAAAGAAAAACAATCATTGGTTGTCAAAGTAGGTAAAAACAAAATCTTCTTGGAGAGGGTGAAGTAATGTTCAGCATCTTTATTTCTATTTTTGCTGGTTCAATTTGGAGATCAGCATTTTTGTACCATAATGTGTGGCTTGTTTTTAAATGTTATCATTCATACATATCTCTGTTTTGTTATTAAAAATACCGTATATTATAAAAGAACCTTGCAAAATATAACGATTTCATTACATCTACAGATAAAATGAGGCCTAAGACTATTGGAAACCAGACTATAAAAGATGCTCTGAATATGGCCTGCACTGAAAATAGCTTTCATCCATCACTTATAATTTGGACTGATCATGCAGGCAGCATAAAACCAACAAGCAACACTAGTCTCCACAAGATCGGTGCACCTGATAAACTTGTCATCTTCAACATAACAAGAGAAGATTCAGCAAGATACGTTTGCACAGCAACATACATGAACAGCAAGATGACTGTGTATGCTGACATCAAAGTGACCTGTAAGTAAACATTAATTTTATGTAAACCTCAATTAAGCCAGTGATTGCTTATCCTAAACTCTTGATTGTTGTACCTTTCCAGGGCTTCCAAAGGTAGTGAATGGTTCTGGATGTCGACTTTGCTCAACGGTTTTAATCTGTAGTTGCATCAGCGATGGGTTTCCTTTACCCACCATAAAATGGCCGTTGCTGAACAACCACACAGAATACTCTGTCATCAACATGGTGTCAACCCACATTCTCAACAGCACTGTTACCATAAATGTTGATATCCTTAACAGCACGAGTGTTGAATGTATAAGCAGCAATGTGAATGGGGAAGCACAAGAAAAACTCAGAGTCCAAACACATTTTCAAGAACCAGAAGGTACCCTTTTGCAGCTCAAACACTTCTGCTATATTTTACTTCTGCTTTGAGGTGCTAAGTGCTCCTTTTTTACAGTGATTAAGTCTACACAGATGACTTAAAATTGATTTAAAAAATAATAAATTATGAAAAATATTTTGCTTTGCTATTTTCTTCTTATGTGACTGAGTTAAGATGAGGGGGGCGGGGGGGACAACCCCAGCCGGCCAGCCCACGCGCAACACGCAGAGCCCCCACCCCGGACGAAGCCCCCCACCAGGCGACAGCACGGACCAGGACCGAGACAGGGAGCCAGACCCGAAGCCCTTCCGAGATCTTCTTCCCTCTATCACCCCCACAGATCTAATCCCTCCCCTACAAAAACATTCAAGATACTCACCACACACAAGCGACAAAAAAGACATCCAGGCCGAGATCATTCCTACTCCCCTCCCTCCCCTTCCCCCACTTACAGAGTGCAAACCCCTGAAGGGGTAAGCATCTGCCATAGGTGTTAATGTCCATGCCCCCCCAGCCCAACAGGCCCCGAGGCACCCCGGCACACCAGAGGCCGCGGCAGCAGGGGCAGACAGCCGGGCGTACACCGGCCCAGACCCCAAGCAGTACTCCCCACAGAACCCGAACCCCCGAAACCCCACCGGGGCCCCAGGGATCCCAGACCCCCACACCCACCCAGCAGTAGGGCCCAAAAACCCCCGGCGCCGGCACCAGCAGCTGTTAATAAAAGGCTCTGCTGTTAAGGGAACAGTGAGAAAAGGTGCTGGTTGTGAGCCAGAAGTTCTTCTCCCCTGTGCAGAGGCTGACATTGCAAATCCCTGTCTGTGTTTGATCATTTCGTCCTCTTAAACTCTTAAATTCACATTTATCTGGATTTAAACCCAACAGTGCTGAACCCTACATTTGTGGAGCATAATATCAGAGTGACAGCATTTTAAAGTGACTAACGGGACAATTATCAACAGCAAAACACATAAGATATGTTTAGAGCAGAAATCAGTTAACATCCAGATGTGGTTACTTTAATTTAGGAATTTTGTGTACTGCAGAAAAATGTGCGTTTTTAAGTGCAGTCTTATACTTTTAATGCTTAAATGAAATGCATCTAAATTTATCAGTATTTCTGTAATTTCTCAGCTAATCATGTGACACATTGTGGGTCTGGCCATGCAGCTCTTCCCTGGGTCGTTGCTGGTGTTTCACTTAGTGTAAATGTTCTCTGTATGATCTACATTTGGCTCCTTTGGTGAGTTACAGCAGTTAAATATGATGTTTTCTGGTCCATTCGTACAGGCTGTTTGTTTTAACAAGATTTTTCTATTTAGGAATGCAAGAAAAAAGATGAAACCCACTGAAGGTGACCCAACTTACATGTCTCTACAGAAATCTGATACATCAGCAGAGTATGACACCATTGTCCAACGACCACGCTGACATGTCTACAGGAATCATTGAAACTTGCATCTAACCTGCTAAAAACTGGACTTTTATTAAATATACTGTTAAGGGATGCAAAAGAAAAGAAGAGAGCATGTATGTTAATAATGTGTCGATTTATTTAGTTATTTGATGTTTCTTAGCTTCTTTCATCTGTTGGTTTTGGTTACTGAAGTTTAATATTTAGTTTATTTTCACTATTTATCAAAGGTATAGTGGACAGATTTTACAGTAATGTAAATAAGAAACTCCTAAAAGTCATTTTCTGGCTATATTGACCGTTTCCATGGTGATGTGGTTAAAGTCTCAGACTGAAATGTGGTGATCCAACCCCATATGGATCCCTGGGTGTGTCAGGAAGGGCATCTGGTGTAAAATCTTTGCAAAGTTTACCAGCTAGTTGTAATGATGTGTTATGTCGAACCTTGAATAAGGGAGCAAGGACACACACTGTTCTAAGCCTTTCTTCTCAACTTATAAATTGGTAAGATTCTTTTTCTCCCTGAGACTGTGAGACATTTTAGTGTTTGAAAACAGTAGTTGATCCACAATGAATGAATGAAGCTTACATGTTATATAAACCCTAGACATGCACCTGTGCAGGAAGAAAAGAGGACATTACAAAGCTAGGCATGTGGGACAATCATTGCATAAGATGCTACCCCTGGGACTCAAAGCTGAAAGATCATCCACTATACCTTAAAGTACTTTTATGTTGAATGTTGAGGCATCTATTTTCATGTTTGCAGCTTTGCCAAAAAATATCTGCTTTAAAATATTTTTTATTCTTTATAAGTTTATATTTCAGTCTTAATGGAGTTTCAAACTATGTTTGCTCATTTATCCAACGTTTTTATGCTCATTAGAAAATAATTTGTCAAAGAACAAAAGATAATAAAAAAATGTATGCAAGTATTACTTTTCTTGAAGAGTTGGGGAAAATTATTTGATAACATATTTAAACTAATATAGAAACACATCTTTCAGTTGTATTGTTGACATTGATGCTAGAGCATTAATATCAGAACAAACTTCATTGTCCAGGTTTCTGAGCACAACGAGGGATTTTATTTTTATACTTTGTGTTTCATCTTTCACATCTGAAATTGGCATCAGTCCAAACATTTTAGACTCAGATGGATTCTTTACTGAAAAAAGAAATACAACTTAGAATAAAGAAAAAAAATAAACTTTTTTTTCTCCTGTATTTTTAATGAATATTAAATGGAAAAAAAAAATGTAACCATCAAAGTTAAACCCTCAATATGTTAAATTATTTTAGGTTGCATGATATAAGCTTAACTATTTAGCACGTTTACACAGTCTGTGTTTTACACACTCCTACATGGTGGTGTAGTTGCTTTGATTAACATGTTTCAGTTAAAAACCCGATTTGTTCAGAGGTTCATCTTATGACTCCAAGAAAATCAGGTATCAAAAGGAACATTTATCATTAACAAGATGAAAATGATTTATGGGATTATTTTCCATTTTTAAAGGTTCACATCTCAGTCTCACAGGCGAAGCAAAATACATTTTGAACTAATGGAAAATTAAAACTTATCAAACTATACTTTCTAACATCTATTAGATCTATACATCATAAATTCAGCTTCTCTCATTGGTCAAGCACTTTTCTTTTTAAGTGCTGACAATCTTCCCCAATTCTTACAGAGCAAGAAAATGAATAAAAAAACAAAAGAAGGAAGTCAAGTTTGGTCATCTGAGGAAAAGACACAGACGATTAGAGGAATAGAAGGGCAAGAGACAAAAGCTCATCAAGATATTTAATAAGTTTTAGCTCTAATAAGACTGATCGACTGTAAAATATACCCTGGAGGGTTAAACGATAAATGGAACTTTAGGGTTTTATTGTTAAGTTTTTCTAAATTAATATTTCAAGCCTACAAAATTACAGAAATGTGCACCATTTAATTTCTCATATCTATTGCAGGTGTAAACTACTTGCAGTCACATTTATTTTTCCAAACCAAAAAGATAAAGTCACAGAAAAAAAAAAAAAAAAGAATTATCTATAATTTTCATGAACTGTGGTTCTACTGTCAGGAAGCAACATCAAGGATAGAAATGCTGTATCGTAGTGTCAGGAAACGAGGACAGATGGACCCAGTATTTAAGGAGAGACAGTCAGTAGGCAAGTTCAAAACGTTTATTAAATTAAGAACAAAACTAAAAGGGGAGCTGCTAGGATCTGTTGCATGCGGCGACTGCAGGTGGGGGGCGGAGCACCACCCAATCTCAGACACTCCGTTTGTGGGAGAAACACAGGTAAGTGACCACGTTCATCTGACAGAAGATGATTATCTGAGTTGGTCACTTACCTGGTTTAACAGTCCAGTCTCAAGAATGTTCCCAGTGCTGCAGTCCCAGAGGTCTTGCAGGAAACCCATCCTGGTCAGGGATTCAGAACAGACAGGATCAAGGCTTCCAGGCATCGTAGAGCTCCCAGGCAGGTTCAGAGTCCAACAGAGTCCAGAAGCATGACCAAGCGGTCACGCACAGGAGCAAACAGGATCAGAAGCAGACAGGGGGGCTCAGTGGAAGAGGGTAGCAGAGACAGGACGTGGAACCAGAACTTAATGCAGGACCTTTAAACTGGTCTCCACCTTGGACGCAGGCTTACTTGGATAAAAACGGAAACTTCCCGTGTAAAGAGCCAAAAACCCAGAGGGCTCAGCAGGGGAGGAACAGCGGACAAGTGGGAGACGAGACGGACACAAAACCCTCTTTCCACTGGCTGCCAGGATCCAGCACAAGAACCTTGGAATCCACATAACAGACAGGCTAAAAAACAGTTAATGATCTGGAGCCTAATGCTCAGGCTGAACAGAATATAAACCAAAGGAAACAGATAAGAGGAATGAATGATAATTTAGGCAGGGAGGGAAAAACGACAGGTGAAAGAAACAACTAATTAAGGGAAAGCAAACAGGCCAGATCATAACACGTAGGTGTGATTTATTGTCTAAACTCTGCTTTGATTCAGATTCAGTAATTCTCTGTAACTTCTTCACCAGAGTTTCATCCTGTTGGGACTGAATGTTTCCAGCATCAAATAAGGATGTTGGTTTTCATCTGGATAATTGTGTCTCTCTCTACTAACAACGGTAATGCATGAATCTCCTCTGCAAACATATAGTGATCCAAACAGTGTTTATGTAAAATGCAATAAATCTGCTTGTTATCCTTGTTTGCTGATAAATACAGCTGCTGTTTGATGAGCAGACATACAAATAAAGGAGAACAACCAGACTATAGTTCAATCACAAATCTTTAATTCTTCACTTTTTGTATTGACATTGACTGACAAAGAGCTTTCTGAAAGCAGATAATGTAATTGTAGTCACCAATGAAAACCAAAACTAATGATTACTAACTTTGTATTTTCTTGTTTATCAACAGGTGCATTAGGACAGGAAGAAAAGTGTCAACAACTTGATTACTGTGTTACTCTCTCTACAACCATAACAGCAGAGGCTGGACTCTGTGCTGTGATACCATGTTCTTTCAAATCTAAATTTGAGCCAAAAGTTATTATTTGGTCTAAATGCGAAAACCCCCAAAACCGATGTACATATTCTGACCGTGTCTTTCACTCTGACAAGAGCAATACAGACGTTCAGCCTGGGTTCAAAGGTCGAATATCACTGCTGGAGCCTGATGTGACTCAGAGGAACTGCAGCATCATAATCAATGATCTCAGAAAGTCTGATTCTGGATATTATCAGCTCAGAGTTGAAGGAGACAGACCTGGGGAGAAATATTCTTATACTGTTTCATACACCAATCTCTCTGTAAAAGGTAGGAAACATTACAGGTTATATATATATAATCCTATTTTTAGACCTGATGAAAAACATTGTTACTGTTTTTATTGACCTCTAAAAAAATTGTAGAATGTTCACAAGATTCAAAACGGCCTTTTAATTTTCTATTTACAAACAAATAAAACATCTAGCGTTATTGAATCTTTCTTGTCAAATTTTAGTTAATAATAAACATTTTGGGGGATGTAACCAATGAACTGTGTTTCCATCAGATCTTAATCAAAAGCCAGAAGTAAAGATTCCTCCTCTGATTGAGGGACAGCAGGTCACTCTGAGCTGCACTGCTCCTGGTTTCTGCTCTGGTTCTCCTCCTAAAATCACCTGGATGTGGAGAAGAAAAGGAGAGAAGGACTCTTACATCCAGGGAAACATCACTGCTTCAAAAACTGAGAATCTGACTGCTGTCACACAGAGTCACAGCTCAACTCTGACCTTTAAACCTTCAGCTGAAAATCACCACAACACCAATATAACCTGTCAGGTCAGTTTCACAGGAAATGAAACCAGAAAGAGGACTGCAACACTGAATGTAAACTGTAAGTACCTCATGATCTATAACTATTATTAAAGATACTTTTAACTCCATCTATTTAATATTTGAAGAAAGAAAAGGCTGATCATTTGGATTAAGTTTGGTTGTGAAGTAATTATAATTTATACCTCAGAGATTGTTAAATAAATACCAATACCTGAGCACACTGATGTGGCATTAAGTGGTTCATATAGGGCTCCAAGGTACAAATATTTGGCTATTAATCTGTACATTATGACTGGTTAATAATCAGATTGCAAAAGATGCTTTATAAACTATGGTTTTGAACGAGATAGAACTTGAACAAAGTGAAATGTTACTTAAGGAGGAAGCAGCACATTAAGTGACAAAAATAGATTTTTCAATAATAAATGTAAATGTCTATAGTTTTTAAATCAAGTGATAAGTTGTTTGGTTCTTTAACAAATGATATTTGTATGGCGATTAAGACTGACATTAGGTGACTATTATTTCAACAATAGATTAATTACAATTCATCTTTATCAAATGTTTCAGCCATCAGTAAATATTGAGAACACAGATGAATAATCAGAAAAAGGAACATTTCTTTAACTAACTTTAAAAACCTACTAAAAGTCCTTAGTTCATTCAGCTGTTTAAACCTCAGCTCTACTTTTACTCCACAGATATCAGAAAACCTCAGATAAGTGGTAGAACAACAGTGATGGAGGGAGATGATCTGAATCTGACCTGCAGTGTGGACAGCTTCCCTCCATCAGTTATCAGGTGGACTAAATCTGGAACAGAAACTGATCTGAAGGATCATATTTTAAGGAAATCAGATAACAAAACATTGATCTACCTGCAGGAAGAAAGTGGAAATGTCTATTTTTCCATCATTAATGTAACAACAGAAGAAGCTAGACGTTACATTTGTACAGCAACAAACCAGAACAACAACCTGACAAAAGAAGTTGTTGTTCATGTTAAATGTTATTACATGTATTAAAATCAAATATATTTTGATTTGGTTTTGAAAGTTAATATTTTAAATGGAAATTCACTTCTTAAGCTTACGGCTTTGTTATTTCTTTAAAGTAGTTCATATGTTATTCAAAGCACCAAATGTGATTTAACATGCACCCAGTTTTGAACCTTGTTTTGTTTAATTCCACATATTTTCTCCACAGACTTTAGAAAACCTCAGATCTTTGGCAAAACAACAGTAAAGGAAGGAGATGATCTGAATCTGACCTGCAGTGTTGACAGCTTCCCTCCCTCAGTTATAAAGTGGAATAAAGTTGGAACAGATTGCAACCTGCAGAACAACATTTTAAACAAGTCTTATAACAGCACTGAAACATTCCTGAATGAGAGTCCTCATAATTCTTCTTTGCTCATCATTGAATGTAACATCAGAAGACGCTGGACGCTACAGTTGTACAGCAACATACCAGAATGACACCCTGACAGAAGAAGTCATTGTTCATGTAAAATGTGAGTAAAACTTATAAAATGAAATACATACAAGATATGTTACATATATATATATATATATATATATATATATATATATATATATATATATATATATAGATATATATATATATATATATATATATATATATTGTTTTTCAAATCAGTAACTTTAAACAAACCTTCAAAACTCAGGTTTTGGTATGTCAGAATTTTTTGTACTTCTGTGTGGCATCAAAGTACAGTTGTGTATCTTGTTCCTTTGTTGCATTTTTTTCCCAGGCAGACCTCAGAAATCCTCAGATCTTTGGTGAAACATCAGTAAAGGAAGGAGATGATCTGAATCTGGAAAGAAGTGTTGACAGCTTCCCTCCCTCAGTTATAAAGTGGACTAAAGTTGGAACAGAAACTGACCTGGAAATGTCTCTTTTTCCATCATTAATTACTGTCTAAGTGCTGAACCCTCCATCAATGGAGCAAAAATATCAGAGTGACAGCATTTTAAAGTGACTTACGGGAGAATTATCAACAGCAAAACACAGAAGATATGTTTATAGCAGAAATCTGTTAAAATACAGATGTGGTTACTTTAATTTAGGAATTTTGTGTACAGCAGAAAAATGTGTGTTTTTAAGTGCAGTCTTATATATTTAATGCTTAAATGAAATGCATCTCAATTTATCAGTATTTCTGTAATTTCTCAGC
>JAGKQL010003608.1:0-20393 GCA_018398635.1 Cyprinodon brontotheroides | reverse complement strand
AGATAGATAGATAGATAGATAGATAGATAGATAGATAGATAGATAGAACTGTAAATTTAGTCTTTTTTACAATTTTTTAAGGCGCACTTTTAAAAAATATGAATTGTCTAGAGAGCTGTTCCAAATGAAGTTTCTTTTTTTTTTTTTTACACTTGTGTAATCAAAATGACAAATAAAATCTGTCTAAGTCTAAAAACAGTTTTGTACATAGTCTACATAAAACGTTCAAGACACATTTACGTACAATTGGAAATCCGGTTATTGAATCTGAAATAAGTGAAATAGAACTACAGCCTTGTAGAAATTATTTTGATGATGAAGGACGTTTTATGCTTTTCTATTACAAGCGTTTTCACTTAAAAAACGATTACTTAGTAGAACAGTCATGTTTTAACCATAAAACAACAAAAAATGTCTAACACGCAAATTGTATAATTTTAAATCAACTCAACAGAAACACCAACTAAATGAATTAGTTTCTGAGGTTTATAGCAACTGTCACGGTACTTTGAGCAACGCCTGACACAGCAAGTCTATATCTATAATGCTTGTAAAAATGTATTAACGGTCGGTCTGATTCTTAGAGTTCCGACGGTCACTAAAGGCATCATTTCCCCCGCATCACTCTGCTCTCTATGGCAGGCTTGCCATAGCTCTCCGCTCTGCTTTGGTTTCAGTTCGGTGCTCGTTTGTCTGGATACAGGTGAGCGCTTCGCCTCGATAGTTCCCGTTAGAGACCGAAAACTCCAGACGGGTAAGCTGAACGGCCACTGGTTGAACTGTTTACAGGGTTAATACCGGAGTGTTTCAGGGCTTTATCTGTCAGGAAACAAGGAAGAGCTGAGTTGTGACGTTAACGCGTTAGCCTAAGCAGGACAGGTGTAGCGCGGCTTCCAGATTTCAGGCGTTAGCCTCACCGAGAGATATCTACTGCCCTGGAGACCAGCAGTCCTGTGACGTTTAGACTCCATAAAACATTTACATTATAGAGATAAAAAGCTGTAAGTGTCTGTTTTTGACTTCTTTTGCTTTAGCTTATCAGAGGCGGAACTAATGCAGATTAGAGCAGGTGGCCAGTGCTGCTAACTGGCGGTTGACTGAGCGGCTTGTTCCGACGAGAATTTCACACATTTACTTTAATTTGTTTGAATCAATCCGTGTAGAGGCCCGGGCTGTCAGTTAAACTAAACCAAACTGTGACAGAAACAGAGCAGGAAACGGTAGTTTGTTTTCATTTAAAGTGAAAAACAGCAGGTTCCAGCTTATCTCCAGTGTCATAGCCTTTAAACACAGCAGCTAACTCAGCTGACTGCAGTTTTTCAAGGCTTTATTTAGTCAGCTGGTGTTTGTTTCCAAATAGCTCTTATTTTGATGGGGTTTTTTTATGCCTTTCTGTATAGTATTTAAGGCGCAGTCTTGGAACTCAGATGTATATTTTTGCTTTTGATTTTGTTTTATATCATTATTAAATGTCAGATACCAGATACAATCTGAACTGTGTTTTATATTTTGTTTTTGTTTTTCAAATAACCATACCAAAACCTTAACTACTTTAGAAATGAGCACTTTGCTAATATATCCACAACTTTAATGTATTTAATTAACTGACTTAAGATTCAAATGGCCTCCATTACTTGTTTCTATTTAAACATTTCTTGGTTGATGAAATCCATTTTTATCCACAGACTGTTCCAAAATCACAACATTAAACCTAAGCTCACAGTTTAGTTTCATTTTAACACCAAAGCAAAAAATCAGGTCCACCAAGGGTAACAATATTTATAAAGTTGTGAAATTATTGTAAAATTTAAATATTAAAAATTGTAGGGTGGATCTGTTTCACTGATACATGTGAAATTCTGTGATGGTCTAATTTCCCTCTGTCAATGTGCTAGACTTCCATTTATATTTGAGAGCAGTTATAAGGTAAATTTTTGTTTCCTATGTACTGATTAATGTTTTTTTCACAATTAGATCTTGAACTTATTATCTGATATCTATATCAACTGAAATTTTCGTCATAAAGAAAAGATTGGAATAGTCCGGTCAGGCTTTTTAAAGATGCCACAAGTGCAGTCCTAGAAAAAAACCTTGTCTCTGATGGATTTGTCTTATGACAGTTTTCTCAGTCTTCTGGATCCTCCTCTGAATCCACAGCTTTGTAGATGCATCATGGCTTCAGCCCAGTTCGAACACAGCAGCGTCCTGCATGAGGAGCTCACCTGCCCAGTTTGTCTGGATTTATACCGGGACCCCCACCTGCTGCCCTGTGGGCACAACTTCTGTAAAGCCTGCCTGGATCGTCTGAAAAGGCAGGCGGAACGAGGTCGGGTACGCTGTCCAGAGTGCCGGGAAAGCCATCGGGGTGGCACCAACTTCCAGAAAAACTTCAAACTAGCTAACATTGTTGATGACTACCGTCGAAGGCGGAGAGCCACGGCTGCAGCAGCCTCGGCTTCAGTGGCCCAGGAATCGCTTTCTTCAACGATGCAGCGAGTAAAGACTGGGGTTGATGTTCAGTGCGACTACTGCCATCCTGCTGCTGCAGAGGCCTCAGGATTCAGCATCGCTGGAGATGCTTCCTCTGATGCCTCCATCTCTTTGGAAAGCAAGGACAAGAAGGAAGCCTCTTTGTCCACCTTAGCAATCAAGACATGCCTCAAGTGTGAGGTGTCGATGTGTCAAAACCACCTAAAGCCGCACCTGGAGCTGCCGGCGTTTCGAGAACATCCTCTCACGGACCCGATGCAGGACTTCTGGAAGAGGAAGTGCCTGGATCACGACGAAATCTATAGGTAGGAGGGGAAATAACTAAAAATGGTTCAAACTTTTGTTTTGCCATAAAGCTGTAAAGTTGCTGACTTCTGGAATATTTATAGTTCCAGTTGTATAAAAATGATGTCATAAAATTGAATCCAAGGCTAGTTTACTTCTGCAGTCCTATGGGGTTAAAAAAAATACAACCAAACACAGAACATTCAACAAATGTCATTTCAGACCACACGGTTCCGCTGCATTCACGCCAAACACTTTTTTTTACATCATCGGGGCGTCGGATTTTAATGCACAGTCTATAATGGATGCTTCTTGAAAGGTCCCACAATACTTTAAGAAATTTGAGATGTGTGTCCATACAATACCAAATTCATTTATAAAGCACTTCAAACGCTCAACAAGACCAAATATGCAGTCATAACATACATATGATCAATCATAAAACAATAAAGTAGTAATAAAACAAAAGCTATAATAAAATAATGAAATAAACAAAGTTAACTTCTAAGATTGTGTCAAAAGCCAAAGAAAATAAATATGCCTTAAGATTTAAGATCTGTCATTGAAGAGGCCTGTCTTATGCCCAAAGGAAGGATATTCCACAGCTTAAGAGCTGAACAGAAAAAGCCTGGTTCCCTCTGAGTTTGTGCTTTGCAAACCGGTCAGCTGTTTCAAGAGAACGAGAGGTGTGTAAGGATATAGAAGCTCAGACAGGTAATTTGGGCAAGGCCAATTAGAGTAACTTAGTATTTTAAAGTGAATCCTGAAATTTACAAATTAATGGTAAATTTTTGGGAAATGCACAAATTACTGCAGCAATTATATAGTGCGTTATTGTAACTCTGGAAAGTGGTTAGAAAGGCATTTATTACTGTTTCAAAATGCTGATGTGAAAAGATATGCTTTACTTTTGCTGGAAAAACCTGGATTTTACAACGGCTCTATTTTGAGTTTCATACCTGAGACTAGCATCTACTTTAACACCAACATTTTTAATAATAGGCGCAACACACTGGGCCAAAGAGCCAACATCAGTCAGGGAGTCTTCATTGGGACTTCTAAAAAATCTCCACCTTTATCTTCTCATTTAGACATTTAGGGCCATCCAGGATTTTGCGACGTCCAAATATAAAAGTAGAATCTGAGTTGGTCTTCTTTAGTGGGACATAATGTCCAAAGGGTTAGAAGCTTGGAGTTGGAAAACCCGAACTTCGCAGCTTGTCAACCAATCGGAGTAGCTTATCCTGAAGCTTGCACAGAAAAAGTTACTGCATCAAAGCTGTGATCTCTGCTTCTGCAGAGCCGTAAATATAAACAGGCTTTCCACAGGTGGCGCAGTGGTTATCATGCATCTACGGAGGCCTTAGTCCTTGACGCGGGGGACCCGAGTTCGAATCCGACCTGTTGTCCTTTCCCACGTCTCTCATTCCCCCTTTCCTGTCAGCCTACTGTTGAAAAATTGAGCTACTAGTGCTGTAAAAACAAAAAAGGCCATAATTGGCATTAAAATTAATTAAATGTGATTATCATGGCTGCAGCCTGTCGACGGTAAACATTTTTACCATTTTTTAATAAATGTTTCTTGCCACATTACTCAGATTTTAAGACTCACCTGATGTGTTTATCTCCTGTTCCCCTCCAGATACTACTGCATGGATGACAAGATGTGTGTCTGCAACGCCTGCACCATAGAGGGAGGCCACTCAGGACACACCATCAAGACTCTGAAAAACACCATGAAGGACCTAAAGGTACAAACAGGACCCTCTAGGAGCTTTTTCCTTTTAATTCATTGTTATTCATAGAGCTCCAGTTCACAGCACCTGTCACCTGAAAGCTCTTTACAGAATCATTGAATCAGATTGTCCAGTGAGATTGGCTCAAAGTTTCTTAAGGAAAACCAGCTGATTGCATCCAGTTAACGACTGCAGGATTCTCTCATCTAGGATGAGATAGTGCAGCCATTATTGTACCCAGACAGACTACAAACCGGGAGATATTTTCAACAAACTGACTCAACCACCGATCCTGGACTTAGAAAAATATATGTTGCTATGATTACAAAATGTGTGGAGAGTATGCAGCTGTAACCATGGAAACTAATCGGTTTGCATGCAGGTGAGACCAGATATGCTCTGGTCCTTCAGCTGTGTGAAAATGGTCAGTTTTATTTCATGCTACATGGTCTTCTACCGCGCTGTAGTTGTGGTTGTGGAGGTCAGTCATAATGAAGTGGTGTACGTCTGACCCTGGGGACCATATTTGAATCCCAGTTCTTACAGGAAGGGCCTACATCACATAAACCTTGCTAAGTCTGGGAGCAGGTCACATTTATTCACTGTTACCTAACAGTCCACCCTCATCTCATGTGGTTTGATCATTTTATGAATGATGAATTTGATCCCATGAAAAGATCCGGTCTGAGAGCATGGAAGACATTAAAACATTCCTTCCATAACTTGGAATTCAACCATATTTGCTACTAAAATAAGATCCAGTATATAAACAAAAAGTCAAAGTATTTTTGTGTCTTTATGAATGGGATGAAGGTATTAATGCTCATAAGCTAAAGTGTAGCGAACTACAGACATTATTTGACTTGTCCAATTGTTTGAGATGTCCAATTTTTGCGAATGGAATCTGAAGGAAAGAAAACACTTTAACCATTTGTTCAAAAGTCTCTATTTTGCACTCAGATGTCCAAATTGTTACCAAACAACAAATATTAACTTTTGAAAAGTTTATGAAATTGAATCCCTTCAAGTTGTTTTTAATTATGCACCATGAAATCCCACTTTACTGAGTTGGTAAATCCTCTCAGGACTATGGGCACCAAGGCCAGTGGAGCTCAGTGCGGGAATCATCAAATACAGAGACGGAAAATATCATCGCGTCAATTATATTTCTCGTTTCATGGCGCCAATCCCTTTGTCCACTGAACTGACTGGATAGACCAGCTGGGTCCTTCTTAAAAAACTCAGTCATATTGTGCCTCTTAATCTATGTTTTATTTTATGCTTTATTTCATTTTTAATACCCATCTAGGTAAGGATATTGAGAATTAGCATTTTCTAAAATGTAATATGTAACATGAGCTCATGAAACAAACTTGTATCTATGTATCTGGCTCAGATAAGCTTCCACTTATCTGAACAATGCAAAGTAAAGGCAAAGTCTCGAAACTAAAATCAAGATGAAGGAATAGCATCATAATGATTAATAACCTTCTTTCTATTGAACTGGTTCCATAGAGATGCTTCCAATTCACTGCAGTGGAAGAAAAATACCACAAAAATACCAAAATAGATGCAGACAGGATTTAACTTCCAAATGAAATACGATAAACTACCTTAGAACAGGATGTTTAGTTATGAAGGTAACTTTTATTTGATTGAAATCATACAAGGATTTCAGCAGCTGTAGAGGCCAAACATTGTTGCTGCCATATATATATCTGTGTTTATATGAGAATCTTATTGAAGTCTATGTCCTACAATGTTTTTATGAAACACTTTGCTGTTAATATTCCCCAGAGTTCACTGGATAAACAGTTATACAGGCTGGAGAGGAAGAACAGCATGGCGGAGAGGAAACTACAGGAGCAGAAGGACAAGGAGCGACAAAACAAGGTACAACAACCACAGACAAACCTGCTGTTTGGAAAACAAGAGCTTTGCAGCAGTCACATGGAATCAGCTGTTTTCCATCTGAAGCCACAGCTATAACGATGCAAAAGCAAATCTCTGAAAACTGGAATCGGCTATTAGCACAGAAAGGGAACCAAAGCTGGTTTTGGTTTCCCAGACTACAGCGCTGACAGCAAAACTTAGTGTGAAAGGAAGGGCTGTGAGATGTTGGTGGATTATAGGATTTGTTTCAGCTGGAGCTTTAAAATAAAGATCAGATCAACGTATTTAACAGCCTTAAATCATTTCAGAACAAAATTTACTCAATTCACAAGAACTTGAAATTGTTCTCATCAAATCCATTCTTTTATTTATTTTTTTATTTATTAGTTTTTACATTTCTAATGGCTTGTTTTTTCGACAGTAAGCTGACAGGAAAGGGGTAAAGAGAAACATGCGGCAAAGAACTACAGGTCTGATTCGAACCCCGGTCGACTGTATCGAGCTCGGACTCGGAGCGCACAGAAATTCAGAGAATTGGAATACGAGCATATTTTTGTGCTTCCTCTTTTCCTTTGCCTTTTTTTTAGCAGGGGCTGGGCAATTTGGCCTAAAAATAAAATCTCTATTTTTTCATTCGAATTACAATTTTTTTTCTGATTTTCTCCCCTACTTATTAACCTCTAGGAATCCATCTGATAGCTGGCGCTCTGTTGTGCATATTTACACTACCGTTCAAAAGTTTGGGGTCACCGAAATAATTTTGTGTTTTCCTGAAAAGTCACTTATTCACCACCATATATGTTGTGAAATGAATAGAAAACAGAGTCAAGACATTGACAAGGTTAGACATAATGATTTGTATTTAATATGATTTTTTTTTACTCAAACTTTGCTTTAGTAAAATAATCCTCCATTTGCAGCAACTACAGCATTGCAGACCTTTGGCATTCTAGGTCAGCTGCTCCCACAACAGCTCAATGGGGTTCAGATCTAGGGACCGGCGCTTTCGGCTACCCATTACCGCCACCAGAATAGACCAGCTGCCTGCTTCCTACTCTGCAGTTCTTGCAAAATTTGGAGGTGTTTTAGGGTCATTGTCCTGTTGTAGGATGAAATTGGCTCCAATCAAGCGCTGTCCACTTGGTATGGCATGGCGTTGCAAAATGGAGTGAAAGCCTTCCTTATTCAGGAATCCCTTTTACCCTGGCACAAATCTCCCACTTACTGTAGCACCAAAGCATCCCCCAGACCATCACATTACCTCCACCATGCTTAACGAGATGGCGTGCCAGGCATTCTTTTCCCAGCATCTTTTGTTTGTTCTGGCGCTCTCACAAATGTTTCTTTGGCCATCCTAACACCTCAAACTTGGATTCTCTCCTCTCCACAACACTTTTTTCCAGTCTTCCTCTGTCCAATGTCTGTGTTCTTTTGCCCATCTTAATCTTTTTCTTTTATTGGCCAGTCCTCGAATATGCCTTTGCCTTTTGCCTGCCCCGCCTAAGGCCTCAGAATCCGCGGCCACTTTACTCTTCACTGTGAATGTTGACACTTTGGTGTTTTTGGGGAATTTTATTTGCTGAATCCAAGATACCAGTTGGGGACCCTGTGAGGCATCTGTTTCTCAAGCTAAAGGCTTTAGATAACCTTACATCTTCTTGCTCCCTCGGTTGAGCAACGCGGCCTCCCACTTCTTTTTCTGCTACGGTTGGGAGCCTGTTTGTGCTGTCCCTGAAGGGAGTAGTAAATAATCGCTAGCAAATCTTCAATTTCTTAGCAATGGCTGCTACTCACGTGGAATAGCAACTTCAATTTCTACAAACAAGAATATGACCAATCGGGTTTCAGATAAAGTTCTCTTTTCCTAGCAGCCATTTTGAGCGTTGCCATTGACCCCAATAAAATGTGATGCTCCAGAAACTCAATCTGCTCTCAAAGGAAGGTCAGTTTTGCAGCTTGTATTTTCTGTAACGAGCTAAACTGTTTTCAGATGTGTGAACATGTATTAGCACAAGTGTTTTCTAATCATCAATTAGCCTTCTGAGCCAATGAGCAAGAAGGAGGAGTGATAGTTGCTCGAAATAGGCCTCTATACACCTATGTAAATATTGCACCAAAAAACCAGACATTTGCAGCTAGAATAGTCATTTACCACATTAGCAATGTATAGGGTGTAATTCAACTGCAAGGATTAAGACTAGTTATCCTTCATTGAAAAGTTCAGTGCTTTTCCTTCAAAAAATAAGGAACATTTCAATGTGACCCCAAACTTTTGAACGGTAGTGTACATTAAACACAGCAGTACAATTGAAAATAACAACAGTTAAACTTTTACCAATATAGACATGTTATACATCTTTAGAAAGCTTAGATTCTCCACAATTCAACAACCAAGTTCATTTCCTAGACACCATGAGTATCAAAGCACAATTAACAAAGATATAGCAGCATATTAAATCCGAATTTTAAAATAAAACTTCGACTAACTTACCTGTTGCAGTGATCCAGAGGCCGTATTAAATATCCAATCTTAGATTCTTTACATTTAATTTGTCCGTAAGGGTCTACGGATAAAAAGTAATCCAGCATGTTCATAATAAAAACATTCCATCATCAGAAAATTGCCACATAAAGTCAATTTTTTTGCCATCAGAAAATTCCCATCCTTATAGCTAACCGTTTTGCTAACTACCCTACCTTCCAAAAACATTTCAAGTTGATGTCTGTCTGTTTCATCACCTTTCGGGCGTAGGTGTGACATCTGTGGCAGCCAACCCAAACCTTTTCCAAACAAGGGATAATTTTTATTCCTTTTTTCAGGACTAACTTCCCACTCTCCCAGTAGCCATGATGTTGCTTGCACTTGAGACTGCACTTGCAGAGTGGAAGTAATACTCCAGCATACTGAAGCTCCAGGGAGCAACATTTTGCGGCATTATACAAAAAATATATTTATTTTTTTTTTTTTTTCATTTTTAAACAAAAACCTTCCAACTTATTAATTGAATCTATTTTTTTTATTTTGCCGAGGCATATATATAATAAACTGTAATCTGGAAGATCAATTTGTTGACTGTGATGGACTGGCAGCAGCAGGTCCAGGGTGGACCCTGCTTCTCGCCCATGGACTGCTGGACATTGGCATCATCCCAATGCAACCATGGATGGAAGATTGTTTATACCTTGAATCTAAAGGAGAAGGCAGACTTCTTAAAAACAGTTATTTCTACAAACCAGCCTCATCGGTCACAGAAAAGTTGCTCAAAACTTATTTTCAAATACTTAAGTTTCCTCAGATGTATAGCAGTGGTTGAAGGGGAAAGTTGTTTGTAAATAGATTGTGACAACTGTGTTTTGGGTTCTCTTATGATGATTCGATGTGGAGTTTTTTATCGTCGTCCTCCATGTCTACTGTCTGATGCAGAAGTTCAGAGATGATGCAGAGGGCTGTTTGACTCTTTTGGAGGAGGACATGAAGACCAGAGTGCAGCGCTTCATCCTCACTTTGAGAGAATACATGCGCACTCAGTGTGAAACCAATGGCTCAGCCATTCAGAAGAACATCTCTAAGATCTGCCAGGACCAAGCTCGCCTCCAAGAGGTGCGCTGCGGCATCGAGAGCCTTATGCAGGAAAACGACCCTTTCCACTTTGTCGAGGTGAGATTTTCCTCCAACTTATTTTAAGGTTTAATGATTAAAGCTCCAAAGCTAAAACATTCAAATGAATTCAATTTAAAACCTACAATAACTATTAGCTGGAAGAAACAAAACAAAAAAAAACAGAATTATGAATGCAAATTAAATTAAATTGAACTTAAAACCTGAGACTGATTAGAACCAATTCCCTGTATTGAATTCTGCTGAATTTATTCTGTTTTTCATCTTAATTTCAGGCATATAAAACCACAGGAAAACAGTATGTACCACTTCTATCCATTTTCATCATGTCTTTGTGGATTTGCAAGCATTTCTTATAAGTCAAAATATATATTTGGATTTATAACAACTTATAGAGGATCCCTTATTTTTTGTATACTCATCCTGTGTCTTATTCCTCACCAGGTGCCGAAAGCAGCTTAGGAAGAACATGTTCTACCCAGAGTACATTGAAATGGAGACTGAGATCCTCAGCCTGAGGATGGAGGAAGAAATGAGCAGATTTCTTGATGATCTTCCGTGTCACATCATCTCTGGGATCAACTCCTTGTGTACGTCTTTTGTTTTATCCTTTAGTTTCCTACATCTACAATGTACAGAAAATCTCATTTCTCTTAATGCAATCGGCCATCAGGCAGCCTGTCTGATCCAACGGAGGAAGAAGATCATGAGGAGAACGAGGAAGAGGCTGCAGAGGATGAAGACGACGATGAAGATGACCTTGATGACAGCAGCGAGGATGAAATTAGGAGTGATGAAGAGGAGGAAGAGGTCCATGACAATGATCTGGCTGACCACGACTTGAGCCCGTGGGAGGAGGAGGAAGAAGGGGAGGAAGAGGAGGAGGAGGAGGAGGAAGATGATGAGGATGAGGATGTAGAGGAAGAAGAGTCAGAGGAAGACAGAATGGTTTAGCTGTAGAGGGTTTTTCATTTGTTGCTACAGCAGCAGCAGATTGACCCCCTCAGCTGGATTCACAGAAGCCAATGAAAACTGACAGAAGGCTGAACTTGATGGAAGTCATTTATAAGAGATTTGCTGGATGTGAAACAGCTCACATCAACAAATATGAATGTATGACAGAATGTAGAAAACCTCTGCATGGCTGCAATGCTTTGTTTTCTATCACTTTGATAAATATTTTCCTAAATCCAAGATGTTTTCCTGAGGAAGCGCGGGAAGCATCTTCTAGAAAGGCCAGCTGTCGACGTGCCTGATAAGAAAAGATTATTTAAAAGTAGAAAAAAAAAATTAACTCTTTAGTCTTGGTTTGGCAGCATGTTTGACAACGGAAAGTAAACATCCGGTCAGAAGTATTTGAACAAGCTGTCTAAGCTAGTTTATTCATTACAAATGAGAGAATGTTGTTTAACAAGTGGAAGAAATGCAATCTATAACAGTTTACATAGAAGTAACGCTTTAAAACCAGTGTTTGCATTGTATATGAAATTGTTTCTATGCACACTTCATACAGAAATCTTAGAAGTTTTAGGTGATGAAACATTTTGCACTTGATCAATAATATGCTACCTTAAGCCTGGAATATTAGAATGTTAAATACATTTTTCTTCTAATGTGAGAGACTGGGAAGAAATAAGATAAAACCTGGTATTAATAAATTCTAAGTTCCATATTAATTTTGTTGCTCTTCCGTTATACTCACCTCATAAAAGGAGTGTTTTTATTTCTCCCCCTTTTAGTACAGCATTGATATTGTTGACACAAGCTACATAAAATATAATGGGACCCATCAGTGATGGTCTCAGGGTGTATCTAGGTCAAATGCTGATCTTAGTAGAAATTTACTACAGTTTTTACTGAAAGCTAAAAAAAAAAAGCACATTTGATTTTGGACATTTAATTGGATCTTCATTGATGGTTTAATTTTGGAAAGGGAGGGTCTGACTAACTATATATGATGGTCAGGAGCAGCCCAATGAGACACTGTTCTGTGCAGAAAAAGGAAGTAATTGAAAATGATTTTAACCTATTCACGTTAATTACTCACAATTTTAAAGTTTTGCTCTGTTCCTTTCAGTCTTAAAGAACCTGAGATCTTCACTCGATCTTACATAAAATAAGAAAATGTGTATAAAGAAATGTCTTTTTCCCCCAAAGATAAGAAAACAATGTAGAAAAGTACATTTCGCATTAAAAGTTTGATACCAAGCCCTGTGATGCTGATGGAAGAGTGGAACGAAGCTCTGGGAGACAAAACCATTAACCGCTAAGATGAAACGCCAAAGATGGAATATTGGAGGATCCATCCATGATTTTTCTCCAATAGAACTTTAGGGTTTCAACCTTTCAAAATGTTTGATTTAGTTTTATGAATGATCCTATTTCAGAGGTGATGAACAGGACCGATGCTTTTATGAAGGTTTTAAAACGAAGGTGGGTGGACGATGTTTCCTATAGCTACTTGAAATACCTTTTCACCTGAATGCACCACTGAGCCGACCAGAAGGAACTTTTCACTCTGTACATAAGCTGAACCCAGAAAGTATTAAGAAACATGGTAGTCAAGAGGTTAATATATTAAAAATATTTACTCTTTTTACAAGAAAAACTGACACCAGGATGATGAGAAAATGAGAAATTGAGTTAACAAAGCTGCAGGATAAATTAGATGAACTATATTATCAAAAAGCAAAGGGAGCTTTTGTTAGGTCAAGATAAAAATGCTTGGAAGAAGGAAAACAAAATTCTAATTTGTTTAATCTTGAAAAGCATCACTCTATTAATAATTCTATTAATAAATTAAATATCAATGGAATTATCACTGAAAACTACACTGAAATAGCTCATTTCTGCTCAAATTTCTACAAACTTTAAGAATCAAACTTCTCTCAGGCCTGATAAGGAATTTTGTAATCGACCCATTTCATATCAAGAAGCATTGAATGCTATTAAACTTCTCAAAAACAACAAATCTCCTGGAACTGATGGACTAACAGCATCATTTTACTATACATTCACCTCTGAGCTAGCCCCTTTTCTGTTTCAAGTTTATAAAGAGAGTCTTAGTGAAGAAAGTCTCCCAACCACAACGACTCAGGGACTGACTACACTGATTCCCAAACCTTATAAACATAGTTTATTTCTGGACAACTGGCGCCCCATTTGCTTCCTTAATAATGACTATAAAACTTTTTGCGTTAGTCATCGCAAAAAGGCTTAAGTGTGTCTTAAACTCCATAATAGATGAAACACAATCAGGTTTTATGACCAACAGACACATAAGCAACAATATACGATTAGTGCTAGATATTTTAGATTATTCAGATCTATTGAAAAATGATGGATTTCTGTTATTTGTAGACTTTTATAAAGCATTTGAGACTGTGGAACATCAATTCATCTTAGACTCCTTGTGTAAATTTGGTTTCAGACATTATTTTTCACTGTCAGTAAGAACCCTGTACAAAAACGGTAATAGCTCAGTAAAGTTAACTGGTGGAACCTGTTCTAGATTTGATCTTTTAAGAGGAATTAGACAGGGAAGCCCAGTTTCTCCATACCTTTTTCTACTGGTTTCTCAGCTTTTAGCAGACCATATTA
This sequence comes from Cyprinodon brontotheroides, assembly GCA_018398635.1. Taxonomy (NCBI): domain Eukaryota; kingdom Metazoa; phylum Chordata; class Actinopteri; order Cyprinodontiformes; family Cyprinodontidae; genus Cyprinodon; species Cyprinodon brontotheroides. The sequence continues at coordinate 6,770 of JAGKQL010003608.1, read as the reverse complement.
AATCTAGTGATACTCAAGGCATCCCTCTCTTGGATTTTTGAAAGATTAAAATCAGGTCTCTATTGCTTTGGAATCATTAAAGGAGTTTTCATGAGCTTCTGGATTATATGTAAATGTCAACAAATGTGAGCTCATGGCTATAAAGGAATGCTCCACCAGCTCTATTTTTAATATAATGGTTAATGATGAAGTGAGGTACTTGGGTATAATAATTACTAAAGATCAACAAAGAAGAGCATCTTTAAATTTTGAACCCATTATTCAGAAAACTCAAAGAAAGCTAAACACATGGATCTTAAGAGATCTCTTTTCTTAAAGGGAGAGTATTAATAACCAAGGCAGAGGGTATTTCGCGACTGACTTTTGCAGCTTTGCATCTCTCCATTTAGAGAAAAAACTTCTAAATGACATTGACAAAATGTTAGTCAACTTCATATGGAGAAATAATGACTCACTATTTAAAAAAAAGCTGTTCTCATGAATCCATACAATGAAGGTGGTCTTAACTTCCTAGACTTAACTACTCTTAACAACCCTTTTAAAATTTAATTGGCTAAAAATATATATACAAATATCCTAACTCTATTTGGAATGCTATACCTTTGCATATGATTTCTAAACTTGGTGGATTAAACTTCTTCTTAATGTGCAATTATGATATTGATAAAATTCCCATTAAGTTATTAGCTTTTCACCGCCGGTCCGTCTTGTCATGGACTCTGATCTATAAACACAACTTCTCCCTCCATAGGTATCTTATATGGGAATAACAGGGGCATTCTATACAAGCATAAATCTCTTTTTATTGGGTATTGGTTTCAAAATAACATTACACAAATAACATGGCTCAGTTGTTTAACAAAGCTGGTTGCCTTTTCTCATATGAGGAGTTTTTAACTGAATTTAATCTTCCGATTCCTCCAGGGGATTAAACGAAAGTCTTTGAATCCACCTCTTCGGCTATTTGTATGCTTTTCTGCTCACATCTTAAATTAAACATTTCTCAGTTGTCCTTGTTATCACCAATGAATTCTTCTGTAGGAAAAATATGTTTTGTTGTTTCAAAAAATAAATCAGTCAGGATCAGCCTTATTTCAAATGAACATTAAAGTGATACCTTATGCCATCTCACACTGGGGAAGATTCTTGGATTACGTCAACTGGAAAGAAGTCTGGCTGCTTCCAAATCAATATTTGATAACTAACAAAACTAAAGAAATATCATTTAAGATAATCCATAACATTTATCCTACCAAAGTCTTTATCCAGTAACACATTAAAAAAAACATTGATGTCACTTGCAGCTTCTGCTGTAATAATCCTGAAACACTTGTTCATCTATTCTTGAACTGCCCACTTATCCAGTCCTTCTGGTTCGGCATTTATTACTTAATTAAGAGAAAAATAGACAAAGATTTTATTTTATTTTGGAAGACTATACTATTCGGCATCAAGGGAAGGTTCAACCAAAGAGATCAGATAAGGTATATGTAATTGACTTGATTATTATGGCCAAGTTCTTTATACATAAATGCAAACATAGAGGCTCCAAATCGTGCAGTACTGCTTTTAAGCATTAACTCAAACAATACATTGGCACCATACATTTTTTAGAAAATAAGAAAGCAACCAAAACTCGAGAAGCCTTTGTCCTTTTTAATCTTCAGAAAATGTCTGTAAAAAAAAAATGGTTGTTAAGAATGCCTATAGTGCAATATGGTTGCTCTGTAATGTTCTTTGCAGAAACAAATAAAAATAAAATTGTATTGGAAAAAAAAAACATAAGCGGAACCCATGTATTTTGATATTGTGCTTTACGGACCGAAAATATGACGTTCCACCTTTCCTTCAGTACTTCCGTTTCCAGCCGCCGCATTGTAGATGTGTTTTTAAAAGTGAATTAGTGTTTGTTTGAAGTATTTAGCTTTACTGTTACTCATATGGTGTTTTTCTTAAATACAGCGGAGAGAAAATGAGCAACATATACCGGAAGGTAAGGCTAAACGAGAGCTTCATCTGTTAGCTATTAGCTTTTTCCAAAGGTCACTACAGAGCTCTGTCCTGTGGTTCACTTTACGGGCGAGGGTGTTGATTTTTTAAACTTTTTAAGCAGTTATTATAGCTTTTCTTTTTCGTTCAATTTCTTTATACTTTAAAATATATACTTTTCAAATCACACATCAGTAACATTTTAAGTGTGTGCTAAAAGGGTCATAGAGCAAGATTAAGCACAAAGTATTTATTTTGACTCTGGATGCTTCATTGTGACCCTCTGATCAACAAGATGCTGCTGCTCAGCCCTTTCATTTCTGACCTCTTTCCTGCTTGTTCTCATCCTATATAGCTGCAAGTGACCGTCACTCAACAGAGATCCATCTTGAAGCAGCTGTTAAGCAGGTATGTCTTTGCATTTCCATAATATCACTTTGCATGAAGTCTGATGCCCTCTGATGGCTGGAAGCTGTGATATTTGGAGCAATAAGAACAGGACTTCTGGACATCAGTAAAGCTGGACAGGAAGATCGGATGGTCAGTCTTTAGATTAAAAACAGTGCTGATTAAAGGCATTTATACACTTTGAGTGTTTTTACGGGTTTTCATGTCAAACCACACAATTCAGCTTGTTTTAGTAACACTAATGTTGAATTGGAACCGAAGGGACACAGCTTTCTTTTGTTAGTTTTTTTAATAGGGCTTGGGATCCGCGTTGCATTGTGGGACGTGGCGGCCATGTTGAGGGCTACGCGAACGTAAATATAGCTCTGATACAACGTTGTTGTTGAAAGAAGAGATGTAGAAGTAGAGAGAAAAAATATGTTAAAATCCCGAAAAGGATCTGGAATTTACCGGTACACATTAAACGAAGAAGCCAGGGACCGGTATGCTGACAAATCAGCATTATTAATAATTTCCATATTAAGTTCCAAACAATGAGTGGAGCACCGATGAGTGAGCTTAAAAACAGTTCCGAAGCTACAAGTCCTTGGAGTCTCATGTGCAGTTCATGAATGGATGGGTTCAGGAGCTGCAGATCATAAAGCCAGCAAACAGTGGGAACACAGTAATCCCTACAAAGGTAAGCTGAGCTTAGATGGGCTCTGGAACCTGCTAGTTTAGTAACTGCTAACCGTTAGTGCTAACAACCACTCCAAAATGTAATGTACTTTTAACTAGCTGCTATGTGTTTCAAAGGTGTAGTTAGTAACGTTAACTGCCAACCCTCCGGGTTTCTCACGTATTTGAGCCTTTTCCGCTGCCGTTTTATCTCATTTTCCCATAAAAGATCCTTGAAGAAATAAACAAGGTGGCTATAAAATAAACCCGTGCATCTTTAACTTACCAGGAGAATGAAAATGCAAGGGAACACACTCTTATTGACATTGGAATACTGTGGAAAGTTATGTTCGATTAGATCTTACGGCCAGCGATCAAGCTAGCCGGTGACTCTTTATCTCTGACGCGCGCGAGGATGCTCGTGGTTTAGCCCACAGGCAGGAAGCGATTGGGAAGTTAACCCATTTTTCTATGTTTTTCCCATGGCGATCGCCAGCGTTGCGCTGTTACTGCCCACAATACAGCAACGGTTTACCATGGTTTGAAATCAAGTTAAGGTGAAATTAATCAAATTAAAACACGGCTGAGAGGAGGTACGGTATCGCGGTAGTAAAGTAGGACATTACCGTGTTTTCTACGACCATAAAGTCAGTACTAAAGGCGACTCTCAGTTATGTGTCCATTTTCTGTATTTACAACACACACATAAAAGTACGGACTATAAGGATTTTTATAGAGTACGTATACACTCTACGTAAAAATACCTCTACCTAGTATTTAAAAATACAGCGAGGCAAAACGAAAAGAATATGACTGTGCTTTATTCATGTATTTATTACAAAGTATTAATCAAACCTGGGGAGCTGGCGTGGAGTCAGACACATAAGCAGATGACACAAGCGCTGTGATCACTCCCGAAATTAACTTAAAATCACAAACCTGCCACGGCGAAATATGTTAAGCTTTTATTACGGTATCCTGGTGCCTGCAGTTTAAATTATTTAGATGAAAAACACCTGCCAGCCACGGCGGTGAACCCGGAGGCTGCCCAGCCTAGAGGCTGCTGTTGAAGGAAGTTTCTACGCAATGGAATGCACCGCTGGTATGTGGGGGTCTGAACGGCTCCGACAGAAATAGATAATCTGGATGAACTGACTGCAATTATTAAGTTTTTCAGGTGGCCTTTCTCACTTAAAAACAATATATTAAAACTACTTTATTCCCACTGATCACAGCAAATATGGCTGCAAGATTTAGATTATTTAGATGAAAAAACACCTGCCAGCCACCGCGATGAAGAGGAGGAGACCAGCAGAGGCTGCTGTTGAATTAAGTTTTCAGGTAGAAAAATAGAGCCAAGAGCAAAACTGAGTATGATTGTGCTTTATTCATGTATCTATTACAAAGTATTAATTAAACCAATCAATCAAAGTCATCATCATCTGTTTCTGAATTAAACAGCTGCGCTTAAACAAACATGCCAGACATGCCACTTCTTCGCTGTCAGAGTCGCTTTCCGCGCAGCAGCGGCTCCTCAGAAATAATGCTGGCTTTTGCGAAAGCTTGAACAACAGAGCCAGCAGAGACACGCTAGTCCATCTACAATCCATCCGCAAACGGTGGCGTAATTTGCCCGGCGCTGCCTTCCACTTATCCTGAAACTGTGGTCTCCCGGGCTCGTCCATCGGCCCCACGCCGCTGTGAAATTACTTTGAACGGCCGCCACACCGGCGTCGCCGGGCCAGCTCCTCGTGTCAGACTTTCCGGGATAACGGGCGAAGCACATGCTTTGGCTTCTGATCTAATTTCACATCGGCTGTGATGGGCATCGTGCAGTGATGTGGTGATGCGTGGGAAAAAACACCTGTTCTCCCTACATACACCTGCCTCAGCCACGCTTTTATCATCTCCTCATCCATCCAGCCTTTTTCATTTGCCGTAATATCATGTGGGTCATCAGAGCGCTAGGTTCCGTCTTCGCTGTCAGCTTTCTTCCTGTGACGCTTCTGATTGCTGATGCGGGCGCTGGCCCAGCAGCAAAACTTCACTCTTTTTCCATCTCGGAAGTGCAGGCGTGTTGCTATGGGCGCTTCTCCTCGGCCGCTGGCGCTTCTTGTTGCTCAAAACGGCTACAGTGGGACCTTTTTGTTGCGCCTTCTACGCTGCCAACCATTGGGATCTTTAGATAAACCTCGCTGTTTCTGCTGCACCTGCTATCCGGTTCACACCGATGTCGTACGGTTGAACAGCGAGCACAGCTTTAATTTGTTTCCCCATGTTTTTCACATCAGCTGTGAGATGGGCACACATGGAGTTACATATTAACAGCGATGGTGATGAGTGGAAAAAAAAAACACCTGGTCTCCTTACATTCAGCCACTCTTTCATCATCTCCTCAATGAGGTGGTCTCAAAAGTCGCAGTTACAACACACATAGGGCGCACCGCACCAAAGGGCGCACCGCACATTTTGAGGGGAAAAAAAAGACGTTTAAGTGCGCCTTATAGTCGTGAAAATATGGTAGTCTGAGCAGCGGTAAAGGAGGCAATCAACATGGCGCCACTCAAAGTAATTACTTCATGACGCCCAAGCCCTATTAAAAAAATAAAGCTAAACACTGGTGTGTGCTTTAATCTCAGCATGCATCCAACTGTATCTATTCTAGAAATTTAACAGCCAAGCTTCAGCATCTATTTAAAAATTACTTTCTATGGATGAGGTGCAAAAAATCCAGTCATTGTTCAACGTAAACCAATCAGTAGTCCTGTTCAAAGTTTGCTGCTACACAGATGTGTGGAGGAAAACAGGGGCCTGGTCAGAGAACTATGTATTTATTGTCTCCATACAAAAAAGTATGAATGGTACTGACTTAATGACAGAGTAACCACAAGTTTTAATCAACTAAGAATGAGAAAGTACTTGGTAAAATGGCTTCCTAACTACGGAGTGATTGTCTCATAACATCTGTTTTAATGTTTAAACTTTTGGAATCAGATCAACGATGCATGCAAATTTTGATATTACAAAGCATAAAATGAAATGATTACAAAACAACAGGTTTGTGCAGATAAGACATTTTTCGATTTGTTAACACAAACATATAAACCACTCCTTATAGCAAGTAATGTTTATATTAGGAAAGGATTAAGAACCTCAATCAAAACTATCAGCATTTAGGGTTAGGCTTCACCAAATGAATGTCCAGGATTTTAAGAGCTTGTTTCTGCTTTAGTCGTCTTTGAGGTTCTTGATGTTGCTGAATGATCTCTGTCATGTGATCTTTGCAGAGCCACGCCTTCCATCCAGCACCCTCTATTGTGTGAGTGGCATTGCTTCACCGTCTGTTTATGCCTGTGTGTTCCTGAACTGTTTGATTAAAGAAAGCTCATCCTTTTAGGGGCTGCTTGTCTAAATGAGAGACAGTACAAAGGCATGCCGACACACGGGATTGGACGGTGGAGGCATCTGTTACCCAAACAGGCTGTAAGTCCAAAAAAACTTCTCCTGCTCAAGGTTCAGTTTATGATGTTGGAAACTGGGTTGTCACGAAATATCAAACTTGATACCATTACCCAGAAAAATCATGTGACACTCAAAACCATTTTGGTTACCACGGGGATAAAGAATGACAATTATTTTAATTCACATGAAAACTTTTTTTTTTTTTCAGTCTCATCATAGAGCCTCAACAGGATCAAATATGCTGGTTTTATGTA